>PVJI01017239.1:19135-36251 GCA_004026765.1 Micronycteris hirsuta | reverse complement strand
AACATTCTGGCAGTAACCAGAGGGGAAGGGGAAGGGGAGAAGGGGGACAAGGGTATTCAGGACCTGCAATGAAGGACACATGGACAAAACCAAGGGGGAGGGGGAAGCAAGGGAGGGAGGTGGGTTTGCCTGGGGTGGGGTGGGGGGAGGGTAAATGCGGACAACTGTAATTGAACAACAATAAAATAATTTAAAAAAAAATTGTTACCTTAACACATCCAAAAGGCATTCTGATCATACAAAAGCTAACTATCCTTCAAAGGAGCTAGCATTTTAGAGGTAAACAGGACAGTCAGTAAATGTAATACTACTGCCTGTTTTTCTTGTCATACAATGTGTTCCTATAGTCCATACCTATAATACTTGCAAAATGTCTTTGCTTTAAAGTTCTTGTTGACATAGTACGTTTAGTCACTTCTTATACTGATAATTAACAAAACACCCTAGGAAATGCAATGTCACTTTAACCTAAGGTGGTAGTTTCTGAGTACTCACTATGTAATGTGATACTGAAATCTTTCATAGGCCAACACTTGGAACAAAGCCGATGCCAGACACGAGATGGCTCTAGCTTCAAACTTATTTTGGAGATTTGCTCTACTGATGACCTCCAAAAGAAACAGGAAGATATTAAAACTATAACTTGATTATAGGCACTTTCTTTTTAAAGATTAATAAGAGTTACTTGTTTCTCTTTCATTCTAATAATATTCTAATGAAGTCAATTAAGTCAATCTCATCTACTCTCAAGGACTGAGATAGTCTCTTGATCAAAGTCACTTTATAACCTTTAGTTTTGTTCCATGCCATGAAATTCAAAGACAATTTTTAAGGAACATTTAGATAATTCAAAAAAGAGGCACCAATATACTGTACTTTCACCTCCAGACTGCCTATTTTAATCTAAGGAGAATATGACAGTCTTATTTGTGTTATCTGGTGGTACCATAATTGCTCTCTGTGAGAAAGTCATTTTTACAAGGAACTCATATCCCTAACTCCTTTAAGTGCTTTTGGTATCAGATTAAATATTAATTTGAAGTACATCTGTGCTTATTCAGTTCAGCAGGTCCTGCTTATGAATGGTGGTATAACACATTTTCATTTTGCAGCACATGGCAATATGCACTACATTGCTTTTCCACCAGGGATCACTATTTTGGAACAGATAACAAACCCCTATGACCTCTGCATTTTATTTTATGCACTTTTCTATCCAAGTCAATTTATAAAATCAGTACTTCTCAACTTTAAAGCTCAGGGCCATCCTTCTGTTTTCTCCTTTCTGAAACAAGTACCTTGAGTACCACTATCTTGGGACCAGAGTCAAACATTAGATTTCTAGAATATTGTGTTCTGCTGGGAAGAAACAGCTCATTATTATACTAAACATAGACAATGCAGTTTATCAGACAAAATAAAATTTTTATATAACATACCAATTTATATCTTCTGAAGTGCCAAATACCACCTTACTTATTTAAGCATTGGCTATAAGGTTCACATGGTTATAATTGAACTTCTTATGGAAAAAAAGTTTAACTGGGTTATGAAAGATAATTAAATACAACTAACACCACTTTGGAATTTCAAACAGCCATTTAACTACAATGAATATTTCTATATTTCTCCTAGTTTGTCTTCCACAAGGATGTGAGAAGAATAAGGAGTATCCGTAGAATTTGAATCAATTTTTTAGGAGTTGAAAGAAATATAGTCACTCTGTATAGCCCATTCCCTGACCACTTTACTA
The DNA here is from genome assembly GCA_004026765.1 of Micronycteris hirsuta. Classification (NCBI taxonomy): domain Eukaryota; kingdom Metazoa; phylum Chordata; class Mammalia; order Chiroptera; family Phyllostomidae; genus Micronycteris; species Micronycteris hirsuta. Next base: position 34,498 of record PVJI01017239.1, on the reverse strand, counting down.
TGTCCCCCACTCCCATTCTTACTCCTACACTGAAATAGATTAGAATTTATATTTAATCTCCACAAGTAGACTGTAAACTCCTTGGGTATTCAGGTTGTATCTTACCCAGTTTTGTAGCCCATGAAGTAACTTGTATATGGTAATGACTCAAATACTTGTTGAACTGAAATTTAGTGCTAATGTAACTGAGCTGGATGGGTCTGGCTCCCTGTCTTCAGTTAGGAGAGTAGATAACCAAGGGCACTCTCCAGTTGATTATTCTCTGAATGGTTTTACATATCTCATAATTTTTAGGGTCTACCAGAGATAATTTATAGGATCCTTTTCTCTCTGGCATTTCGGTCACTAGATATTCCTAGAGATTTGACAACCCAGGTATAAAATTACCTTGACAAGGCAGAGGGTTTAAAATACTGCAGTTCCAGAACATCCTTTCAAGGGCTCCCTATATACTTGGTTGCAGTTTTCAAAGAGGGTAGCATAACTTATTTTTCCCCATGAAACATAATTAAAGTGTTAACATTATATCTGAGCTAGCTCAGTGATAATAGCATTTGATGCAGGATGGATTTATTTAGTTGTTCTTAATGAAAGGGTTAGGTTACCTGAAAGAGTTAGCTTCACTGGTATCTTTTTAAGTTCCTCTGTTTTAGCCTAAATTGGCCTTATTAATGTAAAAACCAATTATTGTACCTCAAAGTAAGGTGCAGCAAAAAGATGTGCTTGTTGTCAGGTTGCATCTACTAATATCACAGTATTTATGTCATTGATAGGTAACAGCATTCACTAGGAAGTGTCAGGAACAGCTTAAGGTTTTGAATACTTTCAAGTAAAATAAAGAATATTTTCCCAAAGCCTAGAGTTAGGCAAAAATAGATTAAAAGTTTTAACTCTATCTTAACAAAAAATTAAGTTCAGTTTATGCTACTGAAAAAGAAATTCAAATATACAGCCCTGGCTGGTGTGGCTCAGTTGGTTGTACATCATCCCACAAGCCAAAAGGTCACAGGTTTGATACCCAGTCAGGGCCCATGCCTGGGTTGCAGGATTGGTGCCTGATTGGGGCATGTGCAAGAGACAACCGATCGTTGTTTCTCTCTCACATGGATGATTCTCTCCCTCTCTTTCTCTCACCCTTCCCCTATCTCTAGGAACAATAAAAGAAAAAATATCTAAACAAAAGTTTTTTTCAACTCCATGTTCTCACTTCTCATTAGTTGTTTTCTCCAGTGATGAAATATTTTAATCACATTAAAAAGTACTGAATTATATCCTCTTGTTGAATTCTTCCCTTTATCATTGTGTAGTGTCCTTCTTTGTCTCTTATTATAGCCTGGTTTTAAAGTCTATGTTATTGGATATAAGTACTGTTACCCCAGCTTCTTTTTCTTTTCCATTTGCACAAAATATCTTTTTCTATCCATTTACTTTTAGTCTGTGTGTATCTTTTGATGTGAGATGGGTCTCTTGGAGGCAGCACATATATGGGTCTTGTTTCCTTAACCATTCAGGTACCCTGTATCTTCTGGTTGGAGCATTTAAGATACCTATGCAGTGCCATTTTATTGTTAGACTGTTTTCCTCTGGTTTCTTTCTTTTTCTCCTTCGTAAAGCAAGCCCTTTAGCATTTATTGCAGTACTGGTTTACTGTTAACAAACTCCTTTAGCTTGTCCTTGTCCGGGAAGCTCCTTATTTTGCCTTCAATTTTAAATGACAGCCTTGCTGGGTAAAGTAGCCATGGTTGTAGGTCCTTCATTTTCATCACCTTGAATGTTTCATGCTGCTCCCTTCTGGCCTGAAATGTCCCTGATGAGAAATCAGATGCCATTCTAATTGGTGCTCCTTTATAGGTAACTACCTACTTTTCTCATGCAGTTTTTAGGGTTTTCCCCTTGTCTTTAAGCCTCGTCATTTTAATTATTACGTGTCTTGGTGTAGGCCTCTTTGAATCCATCTTGTTTGGGACACTCTGTTCTTCCTGGACTTGTATATCTTTATCCTTCAGCAGATTAGGGAAGATTTTGGTCATTACTTCTTCAAATAGGTTCTTGATCCTGTGTTCACTCTCTTCTCCTTCTGGTATTACCATGATGAGGATGTTTTTATACCTCACGTTGTCCAAAATGTTTCTTAAGCTCTCCTCATTTTTTTAAATTCCTTTTTCTTTTTGCTGCTCTGCCTGGGTGTTCTTTTTCTTTTTTTTTAACTATATTTTATTGATTATGCTGTTACAGTTGTCCCACTCTTTCCCCCCTTCTTGCCCCCCTTCCCCTTACCCCCCCCTTTCCCCACCCTTTAGTTTTGTCCATAGGTCATACACGTAAGTCCTTCTGCTTCTGCACTTCCTATACTACTCTTAACCTGTTTGTGTTCTACCTCCCATTTATGCTACTTGTTCTGTGCCCCATTCCCACCCTCTCCCTCTACCACTCCCCTGTTGATATTCTTCCATACCTTATATAACTCCCTTTAACATTTCATACAATAAAGGCTGGGTGGTGATGAACTTCTTGAACTTGACCTTATCTGAGAAGCACTTTATCTGCCCTTCCATTCTAAATGAAAACTTGCTGGATAGAGTATTCTTGGATGTGGGTCCTTGCCTTTCATGACTTGGAATACTTCACTCCAGCCCCTTCTTGCCTGTAAGGTCTCTTTTGAGAAATCAGCTGACAGCCTTATGGGAATTCCTTTGTAGGTAACTGTCCCCTTTTCTCTTGCTGCTTCTAAGATTCTCTCCTTATTTTTAATCTTGGGTAATGTAATTATGATGTGTCTTGGTGTGTTCCTCTTTGGGTCCAACCTCTTTGGGACTCTCAGAGCTTCCTGGACTTCCCAAAAGTCTATTTCCTTCACCAGCTTCGGGAAATTCTCCATCATTATGTGCTCAAATAAGTTTTCAATTCCTTGGATTTCTTCTTCTCCTTCTGGCAGCCCTATGATCCGTATGTTGGGACATTTACAGATGTCCTGGAGGTTTCTGAGCCCCTCCTCTGTTTTTTGAATTCTTGTTTTTTCATTCTTTTCTGTTTGGGTGTTTTTTTCTTTCTGCTGGTCCACTCTGTTGATTTGAGTCCCACTTTCCTTCTTATCCCTATTGGTTCCCTGCAGATCTCTCCTCATTTGTTCAAGCAATTTCAATAATTTTTCGTCAAATTCTGTGAGCATCCTGATTACTAGGGTTTTGAACTGTGTATCTGATAGGTTGTCTATCTCTTGGTCAGTTAGTTCTGGAGCTCTGATCTGTTCCTTTCTTTGGGCCATTTTTTTTTCCCTCAGTGTGCCTGTTACTGTAAGGAGGGCGGAGCCTTGGGGTTCCCCTGGGCATGGAAACTCACGGTAGTTGTGCTGTGACGTAGCCTATGGGGGCGGGACCTGAGCGCACAATGGCGCCTGCTCCGCTCTCTGCACCCACACCGCCTCCTGCAAGCAATTCGAGCCCCTGTGCGCTCGCTCCGGGGGTCACTCCAGGGTCGGTGGACGGGCTGCACAGCTCCAATCCCCGACGGGTCTCCCCAGTGAACTCTCCTGTGAGGCTGGTAGTTCCTCCCGCCGTGGACTCCACCCCCACAGGTGCTCTCAGTCTGCGCCGATGGGTTGCGCCCTGCTTTCTCTCCCGGTCCGTCTGCCCGCGAATGCGGACCTGCCCGGTCCACCAGTCTCGGCCCCGCTGGGTCCGGATGAGACGGGCGCTGGCCGCGCTTTGGTCAGGCCCCCGTCTGGGTGTGCTGCAGCCCCGCGGGGACCGCCCCTCCACCCGCGGTCCTGCCTTCGGCTCACCTGCTCGCCGCGGGGTCGATGAGCGCTCTCCCTCCGCCCTGCTCCTCCCGGCTCACCAGACTGGATGAATATATCTTCTTTAGTTCCTTGGTTGTCGGACTTCCTCTCAATTCGATTTTCTGTCAGATCTGGCTGTTTTTGTTTAGATGAATTTCTGTTTTTTTCCTTATTTGGCTGTGCAAGGAGGCACAGTGCATTCACCTATGCCGCCATCTTGTTGGAAGTCCGCTGCCTGGGTGTTTTTTCTACTTTGTCTTCCAAATCGTTGATTCAACCCCCCTGCTTCATCTAACTTATGGTTTATTCCTTCCTGTGTATTATTTATTTCAGATATTGCATTCTTTATTTCTGGCTGGTCTTTTTTTATGGTTTCCATGTCGTTTTTGTGATGTTGAGTATCTTTATAATCATTATTCCAAACTTTATACCTGATAAATTGCTTGCCTCTATTTCATTTATTTCTTCTGGAGAATTCTCTTGTTCTTTCATTTGTGGCCTGTTTCTTTGTCTTCCCTTTCTGGCTGCTTCTTTGCATTTGTTTGTATATATTAAGAAGATCTGCACAGACTCTGGTCCTGACTTACATCAGATGCTGCCTGTGACTGGCCCTGGGCAACCTGTTTGGAGCTATAAGCGATCCACAGCTTGTAGCTCCCTCTGCTGGGTCTCAGAGTGTGCAGAAGAAAGTGGGCTGCACACCAAGGCCAGCTTTTACCAGCATAACAAATCCATAAATCCTCCTTAAATCATAAACATACAAATATTTTACCACATTTACTTCATATCCCTTATTAAGGAATCAAAACATTTCAGTTACTCTTACTTCTCCTTAATTCTATTCTGCCTTGCTCTCTAGAAGCACCCACTCTCTTCAAGTGGGTGTGTCTTCTTTTTGTCAATTGCTGCTTCTAGGCTTTCCTAAGCAGTGTTCTCTCTTGCCAGTCCACTCTTCCCCACTCTCTTCACTAGGATATCACCTGCTCATCCTTTGGATTTCAGTTGAAATGTTGCTTACTCATAGGTAGCTTTCTAACTCTACACAAATTGTGTCTACGCCATCCCATCATGTTTTCTATAGCACCCTGTCATTTTACATGACTGCTCATAACAATATCGATCTATTTCTGTGTTTATTTGTAAGTTTATCATGTGTTTACTTGTGAAGCCCAACTAGACCATTAGCTCCTCAGAACAGAGATCATGTCTGCCTTTTTCATAGCTGAATACATCCCACCTTACACAATTGCTTACACACAGTAAGAAGTAAAAAATATTTCTGAAGGGCAAATCACTATAATCTTATAATCGATATAATCCAGAATAAAATCTTGATATTTAGCTATGATCATTGACTCAACCAACATACTTTTACTTTCCATTCTAACCACGTTTGTGACAGTCTGCAAAGGAACAGCTACTTGCTGCACTGTGTAATGCAGATTACAAGTTATATTCCCTAAAACACTAAGATGTATATATTTTTAAAAAACTTTATAGGTGATACAATTTTGTTCCCATAGACTTTAATGTTTTTAAAAATCTTAATTGGCAGTAATTGCACCATTTACATGTTAATGAACAACACCTGGCCCCAGCTGGGTATAAAGAGGCTGACAATGTTTTTGTCTCACCTCCCTGGAAAAGAATTAAGCATATTCAATTTTAAAAGGACCTGCTTGCCAGAATAACATATTCATAATTGGGAGGACAATATAAAATTAGTTCACATGTTTCACCATTCTCAAACAAATGGAAAATATTTTTCATGTTTAAAAGCTTTATGATTCAAAGAGGGCCTTATTTCCTACACTTGGTAATTATTCACAATCATTAAATTATTCCTGTCAATGAATGTGCCAAAAAATGGCTAAATAGAGGCCCAAGTGGCCTCCTATAATAAGGGCCCAGTTCCTGCCTTCATCCCTTGAAAAAACTGAATATCCTTTGAAATCATTCAAAATCTATAATTAAATATGTTAATTTCCTGGTTCCTCTATCCTATGATATTTTAAATCACTACAATTTTGATTCCATTTCCCCTTACAACTCTAAACCAATTAAGAGATATTCAAAAGTGACTTCTAATAGCAAAGATTTTGCCAGTCATAAAATGTCTCTTGCTAATTTTTTTCTCCACTCATCTTTAAGACAGTAGACATTAGCATGAACTACAAGAAAAAAAAGAGGTACCAGATCCTCAAATTATATGTGTTCCTAGAATTATGTTTTGCCATAAAAGAAATGTTGAAACTACAATCCTATTTTTAAATATAGACAAACCAATCACCAAGTATATATTGAATGCCTGATAGGCTTAGCATTATAACAGGAGCTTTGATGAGGGGGTCATGGATACACAAGAAGTTTTACTTAAAGCTGTTTATAATGTAATTAGGGAGAAAAAAATTATCAAGAACATAACTGAAAGACACCATTGGTATGTGTGCCATAGGGAGTACTTGTAGATGAGAGGAGAGAGTGTGTATTCAGGGAAATCTTCATGGAAAACCATTTGGAGTGAGGGTGGAGAGAAAGCAATATAGTGTTTTCTATTGCTGGGTAATATGCTAGCTCCTTTATCTCATTCAAATTGCTCAAGGTCGCATGGGTATTAAGAGCTAATAAAATCTGGGACAAGAATCCAGATATTACATGCACATTGCTCACTCAGCGGCATGCTAGCCTGGAAGGATGGAGAAAACAGATAACATAAGAAGAGCAACATAAGTAATGGGAAGAGTGATTCTAAAGTATACTGTGCTGAGGAAATTATTCCAACAGCAAATATGTTGAGGGGTCACAGAAAATAACATCAAATAGATACAAAGGAAAGTGAGAGATGACAGAGTAATCCCCCATTATCCGCAGTTTTAGTTATCTATGGTCAACAGCAGTCTGAAAGTATTAAATGGAAAATTCCAGATATAAACAATCTATAAATTTCAAATTGTGCTCCATTATAAGAAGCATGATTAAATCTCGTGCCATCTACTTTATCCCCACCCGAGACATGACTCCAACTTTTGTCCGGGGTATCCAGGCTATACATGCTCCCTGCCCTTTAGTGACTTGGTGGCCATCTAAGTTATCAGATCCACTGTTGTGATATCACAGTGCTTATGTTCAGGTAACCCTTATTGTAGTTAATAATGACCCCAAAGCCATTCATATAACATATTACAGTATATTGTTATAATTATCCTATTTTATTATTAGTTACCATTATTAATCTCTTACTGTGCCTAATTTATAAATTAAACATTATCCTACTTACATATCTATATGAAAAAACATAGTATACATAGGGTACAGTACTACTTGTGGTTTCAGGTATCCAGTGGAGATCTTGGAACATATTCCCTGTGGATAAGGGAGGACCACTATGTTCCTAAACTTCAAAGCCTGAAACAAGAGTTTGGATTTGCTGAGATATAAATTCAAATCAGACAAGTTACATGGTGAAATGGAACATACTAGGTTTTCAGAGGTTGATAGAATAAAAAGAGGTAGAGAGGAATGGAGTCAGTATGATAGGGAAGTGGAATGTGATGATGCTAAAAAAGGCAACTTCACTAAGTAAGCTGGAACATAAGCTCTTCGGTGGAGCTATGTCTCTACCCCTTGTCACATTACCTCTACATTAAGTGCTAAGTAAAATCATGTTGACTAGCATAATAAATGAATAAAGGAATGAATGATTATGGGAGATATATGTGACACCATGGACATTAACCAGACTGAAATTTAGCTTGAAAATTACCTAAGAAAATACTTTGGAATGCAAATGAAACTATTTGTGCTAATAACTAATGAACATTTAAATCATTTTTTAACAGTTATTAAATAGATTTAGTATGTAATAATGAGAGCTCAAAATAGCTTATCAAAAATTAAAAACAGCTAAAATGAGGTAGCACTCAATGTATCATTATCAATAATTAAAACAATATTTATGTTTGACCAAAATGAAAAGAAATTGGTGATCTCAACCACTGGAATATATTAAGGTTTATTTTAGATTCCCATAGATGCATTCAACTCTAACATCTACCTAACAAATGTCATGACTTCATCAGTAGGATTAGTGAAAGCATCAGTATCATAAAATTTGATAACTTTCAATAGATCACTTTAGGAAAAGGCTTCCAATTTGTTTCCACAAATCAGAAAACAAGTATTACAACAATAAAAGCCTGATGAGTTTTCTTTTCCCTTCTTATTCTGTTTTTACTTTTATATGCATACATTGTGGTAATGAAGGAAATATTTTTATACATATCATATGACATAGTTTCCCAAGGATGCGATGAATGCTTATACAAAATCATTTTATGAAATAAAAACAGAGTATAGAAAATTTAAAATAAAGGATGTAAGTAAATAGCTTTGATTAAAATAAACCAAAACACTAGAACTTTCCCCATTACATACAAAATTAGCCACTAAATTTGAAACTTGATAACATAATTTTTTCCTTCACATTTCCTTCAGATTTCTTGATTAGTAGGTATAGTCTATCTTTGCCAGTAAGAATATTTTTAGAGTATATACAATAGAATATTTTTAAAAACAAATTATACATAAACACACCAATTAAAAAGTAAACAAACTGGAAAAAGTACTTGCAAAATAAATCCCAAATAAATGATTGATTTCATTAATATATAAAGAGTACCTACAAGTGCCCCAGCTGCTATGGTTCACTGGACTGAGCACCAGCCTGATAACTAAAGGGTCGCCAGTTCGATTCCTAGTCAGGCACATGCCTGGGTTATGGACCAGGTCCCCAGTAGGGGGCACGTGAGAGGCAACTACACACTGATGTTTCTCTCCCTCTCCTTCTCCCTCCCTTCCCCTGTCTCTAAAAATAAATAAAATCTTTTTAAAAAAATAAATAAAGAGTAATACAAGTAAATAATAAAAGACCAACAATCTAATGTGGTAAACAATATGAATAGATATAGAAAATGAAATATTAGTGGCTCTTAAACATATGAAAAATGTTACCTTCTTGTTATTAATAAGAAAATTGCTAAATAAAAGTACAATACTGAATTTGGAGTCCACCAGGTTGGCAGAATTCAAGAAGTTTAATAATTCCCTGTGTTTGCAAGTATTTGAGTAAACAGACACTCATACATTGCTGACAGGAATTCAAATGGGTCCAAGTTCTATTGATGGCAATTAGAGTATATTTGGCAAATATTGTCAATATTTATCAAAATTTAAAATGCACAGATAATTTAGAACAAAAATTATATGTCTAGAAATTTACGTGTCTAAAATCACACACATTAAAATATTAACTATAGTATGTTTTTATAACAGCAAATGAATGATGCTAATTTAAATGAAATTAACTTTAAAGAAGTATTGGTTAAATACATTATAGTATATTTGTGCAAATGAAAACTCAGTAGCTGTTTAAAATACTTATCATACAAAGACTCTCTTAAATGAAAAAACCCACAAAATATGGTACAGTGAATTTGCATATATAATTGTATATTTACATAATATCCCTGAAAAGATACCTAAGAAATTCGTTGGAGTGATTGATTTCAGAGAAGCGGGGCGGTGGGGGGTGGTGAGTAGGAGGGAGATATTTATCTTCACTGCATATCTTCTGCATTAGGTCAAACTATAAGAAACTGCCAATAATGAACTGTTTTTGATATCAAAAACAGCAATTTCATATGGTTTTGAAAATACCATTACAATTTCTACTACATGCATGTGTTGGAAGAGGGTAAAGGAGGGAAAATACATGGAGATGGAAGGAGCCTAGACTTTGGGTGGAGAACACAGAACGCAATATACAGATGATGCATTATACTGTAGAATTGTACACCTAAAACCTACATAACATTATTAGTCAATGTTACTCCAATAAATTTAAATTAAAAAAAAAAAACAAGTGTTATTTTAAAAGCTGCATTGCATGCAAAAGGTTTTGTTGTTTCTTACCACAATTAGTACAGTGCCAACAGATGAACTTAGGAACTAGGCAGTTGTGTAGTTAGATGGCTGGAAAATGGAATGGCCAAGGGGGAAACAGCAGAGTTTTTCTTTGGGAGGTAGTTATAAGTTAGAGGTTAAGAGCCCCAGTTGCTGGAGTCAGACTGCATAGGTATGAATCTTGGTTATTTGACCTTGGGCAAGCTTAGTAAGCTTTCTTTACCTTAGCTTCATCTATATCATAGACATAATTATAGTGCCTAACTCACCAGGTTATGGTTGGATAAAAATGACAAAATATCTAATGTACCAGCATTATCATTGTTATTGTTATTATTATTAACATGACTGTCCTAAGTCACTTTTACAGAGCTTCAAACTCACTTTCATCTTTTCGTTCTCTCGTTCTGTTTCCCAAAGTCCACCTCAACTGTGCTTTGTTTCGGGTCTGTCTACCTTCAGATTCATCGAGCTTGTCCTCCTCTGCTCCATCCACCCACAGTTCCCCATCCCTAGGTTGCCATGTCAGCTGACTCATCCCTTTTCTCTTCGGCCTAGAGGCAGCAGTGGCTCCCTGCCGTTGCTTATAGTTGAGTGGGTTCCTCCAAGACATGTATAACCAAGTTCCAATATTAAACGTCTCTGTTTTCATTTCTATTTCTCTTTTCCTGGTTAATTCTTCACTGATACAGTGGGGCCAACACAAAGAGGGGTGACAAAATATAGAGGATAGGCAGGCTGTGATTGGTATTGGTGACCAGGAATCATTCCAGTTCCTGACCAGTCTTCCCTCACCGAACCCCAGGGGTGTGAGCTCACACTAACAGTAACCTCCAATGCTAGTACTGCAGTAAGCAAGTCTTAACAGGGCTTACCATTTTCACTACATCAAGCAAAGGTCTCATTTCTGACTTGATGGCATACATCTAATGTTTCCATCAGCGAGTGTGTTCACTATTAATTACAGCTGTAGAGTTGATGAAAGATGAATACCATATGATCTCACTCATAAAAGGAACTGAATGAACAAAATAAACTAAAGAGCAAAACAGAACCAGAGGCATGGAAACATGGAACAGACTGACAGCAGTAAGAGAGGCGAGGAGGAGGTGAGGACCGATTGAAAGAAGGTGAAGGGATTAGTCAAAGAAAATATATGAAGGACCCATAGACATGGACAATGCTGTGGAGATTGACAATGGGACTGGGGGGCGGGCTGGGTGGAAGGGAGCACAGTGGGAAAAAGTGAGACAACTCTAATAGCATAAATAATAAAATTAAAAAAAAATCCTCTAGAGTAGGCCTAACCAGTACTGACAGGGAATGCAAGCATTCAGTAGTAATGCTTAACCAATTGACTATATTTATGACTGTTTCCTCATTATTTCCTAATGAGGGGGTTCAAGAGGCTATGCACAACTATAGATGGCTGCCAGGCTACTACATCAATACCTCGGGTCTTTCAGAGTCAGATCAGAGTTTTAAGAAATGGTTACTTATACACTCCAAGGAGCCCAGTTGCATAAAACAAAAGATCTGCTCTCTAATTATTCTCATCAAATGATATGCTGTAGGCTAGTTGTAGATAAATAAATAAAACCAAATGATGTAACTTACAGTGTTCTTCAACATTCATAAAGACATTTTTTGGTTTGGTGGCATGAAACAATGCCCTAAGGAAACTTTCCCCAAAACAAGATGCAACTGAGATACTCTTTTAAAGCCAGGGATTTTTATTCCAACAATGATTTCATTATATGGTAGATTATAATGTTCTCATTGGGAATTTGCAAAACACCAAACAATATTAAATTCTAAATGACTATTGTCCTCTGAAATAGTTGCCAGGAAAATTATAGGCAGATGCTAAATAGATTCTATTTTTTCTTTACAATACCATCAGTATGTACATAGCACTTTATAGTTTAGAGATAATTCTCAATAATAAAAGATTCTTTGTTAATTAAAAAAGAAGTAGCTTAGGTAAATAAAGAAAATTTTATCTAAACACTGTACTCGGGGAAATAAAACTGATTTAAGACATTGTGAATTGTTCAAAGAAACAGAATCCTTCAATGAAACACTCTGAAGAGACTTGGCAAATAGTTATTTAGATATTAGATGGAACAGAAACACTTGCATGAAACAAAAGGGAAGTTGAAAGGCAACAAAGCTTTGCCACTCTAAAGCTGCCTTTGGGATATTGATTTTAACCTGGTTATTAAGAAACAAGATTCAGAAAGAACTTTTGACCCTCCCCCCTTTCTTGACTAAGATTCGAATGAAAAGACCTACTCCAGGAAGGAGATTTTAGGATTAGGAGATCTTAGGCCTTAGTAGCCGAATTTGAATTCAGTATGGTGGATAGGAGGGTATCTAGTAGGGACAAGTTTACTAGATTTCCACTATCCCCACCTCCCTCCCTGCACTATGTCTCATTCTTTTGGCATTGCCAAGCAAGAATTTACCTGACATGTGTACTTTGCTCTTCCTCGGTTACCTACAAGTTGCTAATTTTCACTTTTAAAATCTAAGACTCTGAAAAAAAAAATCTAAGACTCTGTGCTCTCCCTTTTTTCCTTTGTCCAAATGTCATAAATACCCAATTTTGCCTCATTGTCTTTGGAATTTTCGTGCTTATGTGAATTCCCCATGTGCACCTGTTAAAATTTAATTTTCTCCTGTTAATCTGTCTCTGTTAATTTGATTATTAGCCCAGCTAGAAGACCTTAAAAGGTGGGAGGAAACCTATTATTTCTTTTAGCCCCCACAAAGTAAAATAGATGAAAGATTCTTCTGTACAAACAATGGAATGTGTTTCCAATTTTAAGCAATCTTAAAGACAATTAGTTTACTTAAGGGTTAAATATATTTGAAAATAAGTAAAAGTATTTTAAAATAGAAAAGTGTGTTAATGAAAAATAACTGGATCTAATATCTGAAAATAAACAGAACATGTTTTTGCTTCTGACTACTTTGGAAATCATTCTATGTGGGAATATATCAAGAGAGGACTACCAAGATGAAAATCATAATGCTGTCATAGAGACAAAACAAGCCATTGGACATAAATGGTAACTATATCAGCATCACTTGAAAGGAGATGTTAAAGTAGGTATTGATAAAATAAAATACAAAAATTACCTTTCTTTCAGACCAATTTCAAAAAACCTCATAAGAATTATACTTAATATATATGTGTATGTATATATGTGTATATGTATGCATGTATTTCTGTATTTGTACACATACCATATCTAATGTATACATGGTATATTTAATGTATATATAGTAGTTCAACATAGGCTAAGGAAATATCCCTTACCTCTTGCTTTTGAAACTATAAAAGAATGACTCATAATTTGCATGTCAGTTATTTATATGTAAATGAGTGCTTATAAAGTGTTTGAAAAAACTTTGGTTTCTCTCAAGTATTGTGTGCCCTTTGCCACCTTACTTCAAATCTGAATTTGCTTAACAAATCCACAACTTAAACAGAGCGCTGGGATGTGCCCTAGCTACTGCTCTCAGAATCATAAATAATTAAGAGTTTCAGAATTACTATAGAGAATGTATAAAATGAACCATTTGCTATAAAACTTTAAAATTACCTTACTTATTGCAGATTAGTATTTCATCATTGCCATTTGTTACTAACAGAACAATTTTCTAATCAAATATTTGTATACACTCCATATAAAATTTGCCAGTTTTCAAAAATACATATTTCATGTGTTTCTAAAGCAAGTTTTATATATACATATAATATACATATATGTTATATATGTATAAATATATATATAATACATATATACATATATATTTAAGTTGCCTTCAGATCTCATGAGAGTCTCATAGCAATAGCAGCCACAAGTGGAACTTCACATACACCATGTCACGCAACTTTCACAACAAACCTCATGCTAACTGGGATTCTCTCCATTTCACAGAAGAGGAAACTAAGGCTCCAAGACGTTAAGAAAGTTGCTTAAATTACAGAGTGGTTAAAATGACAGAACTAGGATTCTAATGTAGTGTTTCACACTCCAAACCCTGTGCTTTCTCTACTGTGCTGTACTGGTCTCTCCAAGAAACATGTAAGAGTGAATGAGAAAATTGGCAAAGGAAAACAGAGCACGGTAGATCCTTGAACTACATGGCTTTGAACTGTGCAGGTCCACTGATGTTTGGATGTTTTTCAATAAGTACCTGTACTGTTTTTGATCTGAAGCTGAGAGTCCCCTGATGTGGAGGGTTCACTGTATGCATTGATCTGTGCCATTATGTATAGGGAATTTGAGCATCCTCGGATTTTGATATCGGCAGTGAGTCCTGGAACCAATTCCCTTTGCATACCAAGAGAAAACTTAAATGTTTAGGGAATCAAAGTTGTAAGAAGATTTTCTATTGTGGGAAGGGGTGCCCCAAACCATGATTTGTTCAAGGGTCAACTGGATATTAAGGCTTTAACACCACAACCTCGCCTGTAACCCCAAGAAAGAAAAATAACTGCTAGGGAATGTTATGAGATTATTATACATGTAAACTAATATATTACACCTCCAGTTATGATTCGGCACAAAAAACTGATGTTTGGATTTTTTTCCTGAGGCCCTGAGAAAATCTTTAATCAGCTAACCAAAATTTCAAGAATGTCCTCTAGATTCTATTGACTGAGTCAGGAAAGTCACTGATTTTTTCATTTGCAATTAAAAGGGTTAAAATAAAAAAAAATGAATTGAAGTGTAATGTTCTGTTAACTAGAAAAGTTCATTATTTAATATACTTGATTTCTTGAACATTTATATTAGTAAAAGCTTTCCTCTATTTAGCTTGCCTTTCTCATAGATTTATAAGGTAAATAAATGTGATACTGCAGTAAAGAGCTTAGGACAGTGCTTGGCCAGTTACCAGAATCGTTTGTTGTTACTGCTGTTCATTGTCCATGCAGCTAGAGGTTACTAAGTGTCAACCACGTTCCAGGCACAATTCTAGGTGCTAGAGATAGAGTAGTAAATAAATCAAAGTTCCTACCATATTGAAATTTACCTTTTGGAGATGTAACTGTGATGTGATTATATAGTCACTACTTTTATAGTTATTTTTTAAATTTTATTTATTTCTTTTCAAAGAGAAGGGAAGGAAGGGAGAAAGAGAGGGAGAGAAACATCAAGGTATGAGAGACACATCAACTGGCTCCCACCTGGCCCACAACCCAGGCAGGCACCCCAGCCCCCACTGGGAATTGAACTGGTGACCCCTGGGTTCACAGGCCAGCACTCAACCCACTGAGCGACACCAGTCAGGGTTATAGTTATTGTTTTTTACCATCATCATCATTGTCATCTGTCAACCAACCAATGAACAACCAAGGATACACATCTCTGAACTTAATACCAGGGCTACATATGTTCTCTCACTATTAAGGGCACTTATTATAGGACATGAACTCTTTCAGATCTTTTTTAGGGAACTCGTAACTCTGAATCAATAGAGCACCTGAAAGGATAGTGAACTGGGATTTCCTTGAGCTTATAGAACAGGTTAAATGAACTGTTTTATATGTTGAATTGCTAATGTTTAAATAACAAATGTGCGTATGGCGGGAATGGGTTTAGGATTTG
>PVJI01017239.1:0-19035 GCA_004026765.1 Micronycteris hirsuta | reverse complement strand
CCAGCCAGGGTGAATTTGCTTTTATTATAACCTGATAATGAGGTTTTGGAGAGAGTAACTCTCAATCATCTCAATATTTCTTCAGAGACTACTGTTATTTATAAAAATAACCTAGGTGTTCTGCATGATCAAATTGGCTCAGGTTAGTGCACAGCAAAAAGCTGCTACGTTATATAAGACTACTTTAAACATTAAAGAAGCATTAAACAAGTTGCCTAAGAGCAAATACAGTAACCCCAGAGTAAGGTTATTACAAGGGTATGCATCCCAGGACAGTTTTGGACAAAATAAGGCAATGATGGCATGACTCTGGGGAGACTATATATTTAATATCACCCAACAAATTTTAAACAATCCATCCACAAATTTAAGTGCTTGCTCTTAGATTAATCAGGCTATGAATTATTTTTATTATTAATAGAAAAATCAAGAAGGGTTTATATGAAGATAATGTGAGAAATTCATCTGAATTTCAAAACTTACAGGTGCTTCAAACAATCTCAATTTTTAAAATATTTTCATTGCACCATCTTATGAACAAAGTCTCTTTAAAAATAGGACAGTAAAGAAAAGGTATAGGAAATCAGTGAATTTTTATTGTACCTTAAAATCTCCAAGTGGCCCTGGCTGGTGTAGCTCAGTGGATTGAGCGCGGGCTGGGAACCAAGCGGTCCCGGTTCGATTCCCAGTTGGGGCACATGCCTGGGTTGCGGGTCAGGTCCCTAGTGAGGACCAAGTGAGAGGCAACCATACATTGCTGTTTCTCTCCCTCTCTTTCTCCCTCCCTTCCCCTCTCTCTAAAAATAAATAAATAAAAATAAAATCTTTAAAAAAAAATCTCCAAGTGACCTACTCCCTATTTAATTCTTATGATATTCAGCTCCATGCAGTGGTACTCCCCATTGGTTATATGAGAAAACAGATAGCTAGGTCGGCTGGCTTGGCTAGAGTCACTGACATGTCATTGATGTCATTGGCAGAGTGTAGACCAGAATCTAGAATTGACACTAGATCATGTGGTGTCAATGGTTCAACACCTAGAGTCTGCAGCTATAATCCTTTCTTTATTACAGAGTGGTATAACTAAAACTATACCAATATAGGTTCTTCTTCAGGTGACAGGCAAGAGAATATAATGCCTGAAAGAACAGGAGAAAATGTTTCTGGCCTGTATAGTATTAAGAAATTTCTTCCCCTTTAATTACTGCTGACCTTAGCCCTCTCTCATGCACAAGCACCATGAAATTCTCAAGCTCCAAGTTTTAAAATTAATCTGAATGATACTGGGCCATATAAATTTAAAATATTCCAGCCTCATTCCTTTCTCATGTATCAGTCAATGTATTTTTTCCCTAATGTTCTGTCCTGATTTCAGTTTTCTGACATGCAGCCCATTATTTTTATTCCAATTCTTCATTATACCAGACTTCTCATTTCTCTTTCTGCTTGGATTTTGCTTATACTTTTCAGTAAATCATACATTATTTTCATGTCTTCCCTCATACTGACTGTGCAAAGTAAAGCTTTTTCCTATCTTACCCAAAGTCAAAGACAGCCCCACACCCCAACTAACCTCAAACACACACAGACCTTCATTTTTTTATTCTTTTCAATTCATCTGATGAGTAGAGATACAGACATGAAAATAGCATCCAATTTAGATCTTCTAGGGGATTTAGATAGAACAAGAGAGATCTCACTTTACCCACCACTAATCATAAGGTCCCAGGAGTTAGGAAGGCCCTTGAAAGTCACTGAAAGCAATCACTTGAAAATCTTAGATAATCTTCGTCCATGAAATCTCATCATTACTGAGAATGTGAACTTCTCACACTTATGTTTTCCCTCAGTGCTCTCCACTCTTTCAATATAAGTTGGTAGTTTACATTATGCATTGAGCTATATAATTAAAACAATCATACAGTTTTAGGGGGATGATTGTCCCTTTAATGCAAACCCCTCCCATTGCAGGCAGGGAAACTAAGCTCTAAGAGAGAAGGAGAAACCTGCTTAGGGTCACATGTCAAGGTGGTGGGTATCCGGAAAGCCACATCCTATGCCTTATAACCTAGTTCCTGTCTTCTACATTGAACGGATTGCCTCGTCAAGTATTGCTTCCCAACTTAAGCATGTTTTCTCCCATTCAGTAAAAGCAAAGATCAAATAAAGGCTGAGTTCCCTCTTCTATTTTGATATAACCCCCCACAACATCTAGAACTGTATCTGGTACACAGCAGTTAATTTATCAGATTCCATAAATATGCCCTTATTTTTGTCTCCTAATTTTCAAATTTCTCAACACATTAAAATAAAACATATTTACCAATGACTTATTAAATACTTCCCTTATTTGTCACTTATCAATATCCTGAATTTATCATTTACTTGACTGTCTCACTAGCTCTAAGACTGAATTAGCATTGTGATTAAGTTTCTGGAAGACAAGTTATCACTACAGACAGGTGGCTTGTCTTTCCATTCTGAGTCACAAATAAATCATTATGTCAACAGAATACAGAATGAAAAGTTGCTTCAAAAACAGACATTTCTGCACAGCACTCAAAATCCCCAACTGGTATAATTCCCAAGCTTGGATAAAGTGATGTGCCCCTTCTTATGTAAGATGACCATAAAAAACTAGAACAATTAGGAAAGTGGACATTATGAAAGCTATAAACTTCCCATGACATTGAGTATTACCCATTTAATTTTCTACAAAGTATTTCACAAAAGGAGAATCATTGTTTAAATTTCAACACGAACCTGCTGAAGACTGTTTGTGTAAATGATTTTTAAAAGGCAAAGAAAAAGAATTTAGTATAGATTAAAACATTTCAAGCAGTCTTACCTTGCCACTCTATTGTGAAATGTATTCATTAGAAGAGCAGGCAACTCAGTGCAGGGAGATACCCTGGTTTTGTAATTCACTCTTTTGTAACCCATTTCTTCATAAGCTGGGATACTTAGGGACAAAGATCTGAGCTTTAAGCAGTGAAGGGAGTATACTTAGTGATAGCTTGACCTAGTCCTTGGGCATGGTTTGGTTTCTATTCCATAGAAATAATGATAAGTATACCTTGAACTTAAGCCGTTTCTGTAGTAGAAAATTCACTGCTAAAGGGAGAGGACTACCCATCTATGACTGGTAGGGTACATTTATGGCATGCTGGTAATAATACACTGTGCAATAGTAATACCAGCTGGAGCAAAGATTACTAGCTACCCTCCAAAAATCTACTCTCCCTTTCTTCCTTAGGAACGAAGTTATAGAAATTACATGACTGCCAAGTGAGAGACCACATTTCCCAGCCATGTTTGAGCTAGGTGACTATGTGTCCACCAACAGAAGCCTTCACACATGGCAAGTGTATTCCCCCACTCTCTCCCTTTCCTACTTGCTGGAAATAGGATATGGAAGAAGCAGTTATAACCATCTGGATGATAACAGTAGGTGATGAAACAACATGTAGAGATGAATCTGTGGCCTGACATGACCGCATACAGCAGAGGTGTCTGCTCACCCACCTTGGGCTGTTGATACATGAGAGTAAAATAATTTTCTTTATTGGGTCATTTTGTTTCAGGGACTAAGCCTTTTACCCTAACAAATGTAACTAACACTTACCATATACCAGAAACTCTTTAAAAAGCTTATGATTACATGTGTTCATTTCATCCATCTGCTTGTGCCAAAGTACTCCCCATACTTTAGGTCATAACTGAAGGCCAACTTCTCCTCAAATCCTTTTGTGATTTACCTCCAAGCTGCCCCCAGTTGAACACAACCTTGTTGGTTCCCTTCTCACTGGACTTCTCATTTTCTAACCTCATAAAGTAAGTTCTGTTTGTCTACGTCTTCTGTCTTCTACCAGAGAAAACATCATGAGACTGACCTCCTATCTTATTCTTCTGTGTGCCCATTAAAATACCATTACTATGCCTTTCTCAAGGAGTGGTTATTGAGCCCTGGCTGGTGTGGATCACTTGGTTGGTGGTCATTCCACAAACCGAAAGGTTGCTGGTTTGATTCCCCGTCAGGGCACATGCCTGGGTTGTGGGACCCAGGCTCCGTCCCTGGTTGGAGTGCTTGTAGAAGGCAACCAATCAATGTTTCTCTCCCTCTCTTTCTTTCTCCCTCCTCCTCTCTATAAAATAAAAATAAAATTAAAAAAGGTACTGACTACAAAAGGAAAAAAATTAACCTCAAAAAAGAACTGCTTATTAACTACCTGGAGGACTGAAACATTTGTGCTTCATGCTGTTTGTCTATAACCTAGTATTGTTGCTGAATGAGCTGGGAATGAGTCCATATTTGTCATAGGCAACAGAAGCAAAAAAAAGAAAAAAGAAAAATTACGTCCCAGAATTGATAATAGGTTGATCCCCAAACAACTTTTACCCATAACTCTGCTAGCTTATGCCTTATGCTGCGTTCTATTTCCAACATTACACCAAAGAGGATAAAGGAAAGTAATGTGTGTAAGTTAACCTTGAAGAGTTTACACTCATGACCAAGTCCTAATTGAATTTTGGCAAAGCGCTCCTTGTAAACAACTTTTGTTTTCTTACAAAGAGATAGTAGAGTCAAGTACTAAGTAGGCCAAGAATCATTTCGAATCTAAAACCTACGCCATTACGTTAAGTTGCTTTTCTTTTGTTTTCATATTTCACCATCATTTTTACCATATTGCACAGACCTATATGCTATATCTCTTACTAAAGAACAACAGGTATTGGTAAAAATGAAAATTTACCTGAAATTTTCAAAGAAATGATTTAGGAAAAAAAGCATGCTTACCAATTTGTACATAATATTTTGCAATGAAATTTATTATTTTTTCCTACCATTCTTAACACAAAAGAAGAAGGTTTGAACAAAGTAGCTCAACAAACATATTTTTATTCTTCGGAGTTTAAATATCATTATTAAGTCCCGGCTGGTGTGGCTCAGTGGATTGAGCACCTGCCTGCAAACCAAAAGGTTGCGGGGTCGATTCCCAGACAGGACACATGCCTGGGTTGTGGGCCAGGTCCTCAGTAGCGGGTGCATGAGAAAAAACCACACATTGATGCTTCTCTCCTGCTTCTTTTCACTCCCTTCCCCTCTCTCTAAAATAAAATAAAATAAATAAAAATAAAATATCATTATTAAGTAACACTGATTAATTCCTTGGGCCAGAAAAGGGGAAAATTAAAAGACAAAAGTGTGGTCCTAGCCAGGTAGCTCAGTTGGTTAGAGCATTGTCCCAATATGCCAAGGCTGTGGGTTCACAATCCCCAGTTAGGGCACGTACAAAAAGCAGCCAATAAGTGTGTCAATACATAGAACAGCGAGTCGATGTCTCTCTCTTTCTCTTAAGTCAATAAATAAAAATTTTAAAAAAGACAAAAGTATGAAACAGTAAAAAATAATTTATTATCTACGAGCCCAAAAGACTAAGATGTGAATATACTATCCATATAGATTTCATTTTTCTTCTATTCTCTAAAAATAATATTTCATATTTACAAAGTAATGTAGATTTTATACACTTATCACCCAGAGATAACATCATAAACTATTAAGTGGACATTCTTCTGGTTGACTTAAAAAAAAATATATATATATATAAATGTCATATATATATAATAATGTCTTCCAGGAAACTGTGATCATTACATAGATAGTGTTTTATGATCGGCTTTTTTCCACTTAACATATCAAGAAAAATGTCTCATGTCATTAGTCTTCTATTGCACTACGGTTAATGATGAAGAATGTTCTACTGTATAGACGTGCCCTAATTTATTTAACCAGACCTACATTATAGGATATCCCTCTTCCCTTGGTACCTCTTCATTTCTCACATTGATTTCATTTAGACCTAATTGCACAAAATATAGGGGTAAAAATAGTAATCAATTATATAATAAAATATTTTATGAGAAATTTGTCTTTTTGTCAAAATTTTTCTTAAACTTTCTGTAAAAAATATTGCTGCTTCTTCAACACAGCTGATTAAAGGCAAATGAGACAAATGTCTTGCATGCATGATTCTCCGTAGCTGTCAGCACCTCCTTTTCTCAGCTACTAGATCCAGTTTAGATGTTTTTTTCATGCACTTCATTGAGAGTCACAAAAGAAACACAACATTAAGTGTGTTTAGTAGCCACACATGATGGAAGCAAGGACCAAACATGAAAGTATAAGATGGAGTACCACATACATGCCCAAATAGGCAGCCTACAATGAACAGTGTGTACACCTAATTTCCAATAACTATATTATTTTCAAAGCCAGCCTTAAAGGTATTATTAGTTCCATTTCACAGATAACAAAACTAAATTTCCAAAAAGTGAAAGTGTCTAAGATCACACAACTGAAAAGGGGCAGCACCAGAACTTGAAACTATGAGTACGTTGAGGTTCAAAGTTCATGCTCTTAACTACTGCTAGGTTGTCCTTACTCTGTTCACATAAAACAATACAGCAGGATGTAGCTTTGAAAATTAAAGCCCTGGCTGGCATGGCTCAGTGGATTGAGTGCCAGCCTGATAACCAAAGGGTTACCAGTTTGACTCCCAGTCTGGGCACATGCCTGGGTTGCAGGCCAGGTCCCCAGTAGGGAGCGTGGAAGAGGCAACCATACATTGATGTTTCTCTCCCTCTCTCTCTCCCTCCCTTCCTCTCCCTCTAAAAATAAATAAAATCCTTAGAAAAAGAAAATTAAAAACACAACCCATTTAATGTGCAATATTACTAATGCGCACTATTACTTTTTATCTTTTATACTTTAAGGTCAGAGTAATGTTCTTGTTAAGGACAGCATTTTCTCCAAATACAGGATTTCTAGAAATAAACTAATCTCACATCTCAGTCTTTCCATTACCAAAAGTAAAATAAAAAAAACAGAGATTCTTTTTTCATTACAAACATTACTTCCACTAAAATAAAAATGATGAAATAGGAAGGTAATGAGATACTGCAAAGTAAGGAAAATATTATTAGAGTTATTTTTCACCATATTATTGTTATTATTTTTTTACCATATGCAGTTAGTGTCTTAACTCTCTGTTCATGCTTCCAGGTCTGAGCAGAATGAAAACATTTATCACATATCCAGGCTTGACCACAAAGATGAACCAAACCAAAACCAAAACACTTCAAGAAGGGAAAGACTATGCTTAGCCTCGTTTTTTTCTTTCAAGCTCTTCCCAGAAAAGTGATAATGGAAGATTTGGAAAATATTATTATACTATAGATTGATTTTTGGATTGAATGATATTCTAAAAGTAGAAAATGATGAGTTTCTCTTTCATACATGAATCAGCTTTCTTTATGCTCTTTTAGGTGGAAAATCAGGCAGAAAATATCAATAAAAAAAGATCCAAACCATTCAAGTTTACTACCCCTACACATTTTAATTTTGAAGTCAATGGGCTGTAATATCCATGATTAAAAATAAAATGATCAAGCATTAATTACACAAGTGTTTGTCCTTTTGAGCTTTTCTGATCCCCAATTAACCATTCATTCCATTTAACTAATTAAAATATGTGTGCATGATATACTTTTTATATCACTTCAAATATGCATCAATACGTAATACAGTTCTTCCTGTCAATAAAGGCTGAATCTGGCCTTCAAGGTCTCTGAACAAATTTACATTACTTTGAAAATTAATCAAAGGTAGAAATGGTAATTA
The DNA here is from genome assembly GCA_004026765.1 of Micronycteris hirsuta. Taxonomy (NCBI): domain Eukaryota; kingdom Metazoa; phylum Chordata; class Mammalia; order Chiroptera; family Phyllostomidae; genus Micronycteris; species Micronycteris hirsuta. The sequence goes on along the minus strand of PVJI01017239.1, from coordinate 11,351 downwards.
AAATGCAAAACCACATTTTACCAACAAAATTAATAAAGATTAAAAATATTTTAATGATTTTATTTATTTAGAGAGAGGGGAAGGGAGAGAGAGAGGGAGAGATACATCAATGTGTGGTTGCCTCTTGTACACCCCCTACTGGGGACCTGGCCTGCAACCCAGGCATATGCTCTCACTGGGAATCGAACCAGCGACTCTTGGGTTCACAGGCTGGCACTCAATCTACTGAGCCACATCAGCCAGGGCAGACTAAAAAATATTAAAGCAGTCCTGGTGAAAATAAGAAACAAGACAGGTAATCTCATACATTGTAATATAAATCACTTAAAGTTTTCTGTAGATTTATTTGAAACCATAATAACAGCAATCTTAAATGTGTTCATTCTGTTTGCTCTATTATTTTATTGCTGGAAACCCTCCTAGGGAGATAATCTAAAATGCAGGCAAAGATTCATGCAAAAACATAGCCAATGTAGAATTATTTAAAATGTTAAAAAATTGAAAACAACCTAAATGTCCAGCAGCAGGAGAATATTTAAGTAAACTACGAAAAATTACGGAGCCATTAAAATAATTTCCAAAAAGCAGTTTACTGGTATTATAACTTACACATGACTAGTGTTAAACAAAAGGCAAGCAACATTACATAAATAATAGTATCTACATGAAATAAAAAATGAAACACCTGCAGAAAAATAATACAACATGTTGACAGTTTTTCCTTCTAGATTGTAGGAGAATAAATAGTTTCCCTCCTTGCATTTTTATACTTTCTGTATTTTTCAAAATTTACTGCTCTGTGCTTTTGAAATTTTCTACAACAATCATCTATTTCCTCAAAAATGAAAAAAATTTTAATTCATTTGATGTCAAAAGATTGGACTCTAAGTTTTTGACAGGACCAATATTTGTGAAGGTCACACATATTGCCCACTGCCACACCCCTTGGCTGTTTCTTACATTACTGGTATTTCAAAAAATAACAAATGTTTCCAATAGCAAAAACATGTCACTTCTCTTCAAATTGCAGATTGTTTATCAGAGTAAATAAGACTGAGTGAAATGAGTCACACAGAGAAAGACAAATACCATATAATTTCACTTATGTGTGGCATCTAAAGAACTAAATAAACAAACAAACAAAACAGAAAAAAACAGATACAGAGAACAAACTGATGGTTGTATGGGGAGATAGGTGCTGGGTGGCTGGGTGAAAAAGGCGAAGGGATTATGAAGTACAAACTGGTAATTACAGAAGTCTTGGAATGTAAAGTACAGCATTGGGAATACAGTATTGTATTCAATAGGTCCCCAGTAGGGGGTGCGTGAGAGGCAACCACACATTGATGTTTCTCTCCCGCTCTTTCTCCCCATCCCTTCCCTACGCTGTACTTTATTCAATAAATACAATAAATAAATACTTATTTATGTAATAAATACTTTATTGCATTTGTTATATTGTATGGTGTCAGGTGGGTACTAGACTTATTGAGGGATCACGGTGTAAAATACATGATTGTCTAACCACTATGTTTTACACCTGAAACTAATATAACATTGAATATCAAATGTAATTAAAAAATAAAAGTTAAAAAAGGAGTAAAGCAAGTCAAGAAAGGTGAATTTGATGAAACCTTTAGACAGGTTTTCTGTTTTATTTATTTTTCAAGTCCACCTAGATGACTTTCACTCTTCTAGCAGTGAAGTTTAAGGGGACTCAATCTGGAAATATAAATACCACCCAAGCAGCCCTGTACATCAAAGGGGACTCACACACCAATCCTGGGAGGGAATAAAATGTGCTCATTTTGCAGCGAAGTGAATCTGAGCAGTTAGTTTTTGTGTGAAAATTTTGCTTGGGAGCGCCAGGTAAAACTTAGATCTTTGGCTCAGATGCAAAGTCTATGACCTTCTCTATAGCCAAGGTTTACACTATTGTTTTTACATGAAGGAAACCCAGTGACTATGGGATTTGCATCAAAGTGAATAAAACTATCTCCTGCTTCTGAAAGTAGACTCAATCAGATAAGCAACATGTGTGTGCTCTTGTTATCCCAAGAAGATCATTGTTATAATGGCAAGACGAACTTCATAGTTATACTGCATGAAAAAATATTTACATGAAATTTAAAATATTTCTGGTCTGAGTTAACTATACAATTTCCCCTGTTCAGGAAAAGTCAATACAGTAAACACAAACTTATAGAAGAAGCAAAAACAGGTAAATTATTACTCACACTGCAAGTTAATCATTTTCTTTATATACAGGGTCCAGCACAAATAACACCCCCTATTTTATTACAAAATCATAAGCATGTAATTCTGTAACATACAATATCACACTAAAGCACACCATATGACATTTTAGGTGAAATGTTCAAATTAAAGCTATAAATTATTACACCCATGTTATTACCCCTGCCAACCACACTCAAGCAGGCGTTACATCTGCTAGATCCTGTATTTTAAAATACAGAGGGCCCCAGTGCTAGTATTGTCAGATAACATAAAGAAAACAGGAAATTAAAACTTATGACTAAACATTAGGAGTCATGGCCAATGTAAGAGCAATTAGAATTGAGGGTAACAGGACTTCCAGTCAAGATGGAAGAGTAGGCAAACATGGCTTGACTCCTCATACAACCACAGCAAAAATGACAACTCAGCTATAAAGCAAGTATCTCCCAGAATCGTCAGAAAATTGAGCTGTATGGAAGTTTGACAAGCAAGGAATGAAAGAAGCCACATTCATCCAGACAGGTAGGAGGGTTGGGGACTCAGAGAGGTGCTGGGTACAGAGAGGCGATGAGAGGTGTGGAGATGTGGAATGGGTGGTCCCACACCTACATGTGGTGGATAAATATTGGGAGGGATACCTCGGAAGCAAGGGATCTCAGCACCACACCAGATCACGCAGCCCAGGGTTCCAGTGCCAAGCAGATGAGTCCTTGCAACTTCTGGCTGCAAAAACCAGTGGGTATTGAATCGGTGGAAGAAACTGCAGGATTCTCAGGAGTATCCTCATAAAGGACCCACAATGGACTTAGGAATTATGCAGACTCACACTCTCTGGGCTTCAGCACCGGGACAACAGCTGGAAGGGCACCAGTGGCACATGGAGAAAAACTGAAGTGACTGGCAACAGGGCAACTGCTGGGGGACAGCTTCCTGCCACAGACAAAACCCCAGAGGCCAGGCAGAGTGGCACTGTATCCTCTCTGATGGTCCTGCTCATGCATCACATCTTGTACAGAGTTTTTTGGTGAAACATCAAATCACCCAGATGACTCAGCACCTCTACAGCCCACATTTGGCACCCTGTGACTTCTGGCTTTTCCCAAAATTAAAATCACCCTTGAAAGGGTGGAGATTTCAGACAGTCAATGAGATTCAGAAAAATACAATAGGGCAGCTGATGGCAATTGGGAGAATTGTGTGAGGTCCCAAGGTGCCAAGTTTGAAAGGGACTGGGGCATCACTTTCCTATGTACAATGTTTCTTGTATCTTCTTCAATAAAGGTGTCCGTTTCTCATATTACATGGCTGGATACCTTCTGGACCGACTTTGTACAGTCAACAACATTGTAATGAATATGTATTGTGCCACGCGACTACTGGAAATATTGGGAGGGACATTTTGTAAAGTATATGATTGTCTAACCAACAGGCTGTACACCTGAAACGTATACAAAATAATTTTTTTCATTTTAAACAGCAAGTTATCTTCTCCTAGAATACCACAGCCTTTTTGCTCTTATATTAAAATCTAAATATTTATAATGGCTAAAGGATATATTAGAATATCCTGCCTTTGAAGCACATTTTTCATAATTCCCAGATCTCTTAGAAGCAAGCATGGGATAGTAACAGTGCCTGCTTTATTCTCTACTCTGAGTATACTTGCTATTATATTGTTTTAGCCACAAGTAAATAAGACATAAATTTAATTACTGGTGAGCATTTGCAATTTATGACTCAAGAACTCTCAGAGAAGAGAATTTGATGTACTTTCCACCTGCCCTTTTACCAACATTAAACAAACAGGATGTTGTACTACAACCCACTTCTGACATTTATCAGTTGCTTTTATTTATTTCTCTGTCAACCTCAGCCTTGTCAGCAGGACTTAGGCAAGTCAGCTATGGTAGTTCTTGCCAATTAGACACTTTTAAAATAAACTATTCTTTTTGGAACTGTACACATTTGAATAGGCCTCAAAAATGTAAAGAATGACTATCATAGAGGTTGAGGATAAGGAACCAACCCATTCCATATGTACCCATTCCTCTCCATATTAAATCAACTCCGACTCACAACAGAAGAAGTCAGAAAAGAAAAGAAACCACAGAATGCATCATGAGTGTTAAGTTGTTTGATCACTTAAAACACACCGTGATACTTTTATGTTGTTTGGAAACAATATTGATGATTAGAGTGTATTTCCAGGGTTCAAATTAATAAGTGATAGAACTCCATTTTGTCATAACTTGTTGCAAAAGTAGTAGATGGCAAATTTTTGTCCTGTGGATTCTACCCACACTCTTCCCACACACATATGCACAAGTCCTCCAAAAAAATGGCATCAAGAAAGTCTCCCCTCTCTTCTATTCAACAAGGCGGCTATGCAGCTTGCCATCCTGGGCTACCAGCCAGAAGATTATGGCAAAAAATAATCACCTTTGCAATATTAAGGAAAACATGAAACTGGCACTATGATTCAGAGGTTTATATCTTTCCCTCTAAATATGAGATCACGTTTTTGTATTTTATTTAGGAAATAGTTTCCTGCAAGATGTATCTGGCCAAAAAAAAAAAAAGTTGTTTTCTTTTCAACAAATAGCTAGAGGTGCTGAAATATTTCCTGTTAAAGCTGTGTAAGGCATTCCACTACTTAAAAGGGAATTTAGTGTTGATGAAAGATGCCAGTTTGACAGGCATGGAAAATGAAGGAAGCATTCTTTATTCCCAGGGCACATCATTGCAAAACGAGGAATCATCTCTTATGGTTAAGAGGGTCATACCTTATTGTTTAATATTCATTGAGAGTACACACATGCTGGATGATGGAAAGATACACAGGAGACACAGTCTGTGTCCTCTAAGACATTACATTCTTCAAACCAGCATATTCATGGTCTCAGGAGCATAATGTACAAGACTAGTGGCCCCTACTTTAAAAAGGTCCAAGGCAACAAAAGTAAGGGTCCAAGGCATGAAAAGAAGGATGAAAATTGTTCAGTTTGGACATCTTTACTGCTTCCTATAAGCGCTGTCCCTCTCTCTGTGAAGCTAACAGTTGGGACCACATGGGCTTGTGGTTGTATGGTAGCTGCGACATGGTGTCTAATGCTGTGATCTGTGGGCAATACTCATCACAAGCTCTATCTACTTCTACCCCACTTCTAATTATTTTTTTAAATTTTCTTAAATACTCATTCCTTGTGCTATTTCAGACTGCATACAAAACCTGGGAAGAATCATTGGCTCTAAAACTTCAGACGTAGTAAGTATCCACAGCACTAGGTGTCTCACGTATTAGGCAGTCAGCTGGTCCTCATTTAGCATGAACTGACAGTGAGCACAGGAAGTACAACAACTCCCAGGGGAGTGTATCTGCATTACTGAACTGAGTAAAGAATAAGAGGGATTGAGCTTTGAGTATATGTGCTATATGGAAATTTGTGGTGAGGGATATCTGGGGGCTGGAGATGGAGAACTGACGATAGCGTGACATAATACATTTTCTCTGCCTGGCTCTGAGGCCATATGTTAATGAGGGCTGCTGACAACAACTGAAGGAGCTACGTTCATGAAGGACTGAATGTAAGTGGTACTGCTTCAGGGAACGGGGGACCACAAAAATGACACAGAACAGAAGAGAAGCAGTTTGTCCATTTCTGCATGGAACATAGCATGGCTCTGGCAACACAGTGAGAGCTGAGAAGCAGTTTGGTCCTTTAAAGGGGTGGTTAACACTGAAAGTCCTGAAGGGGAAACAGTCCATGTAAAGAATGTACCATTAGTTATGGCAATGGTAATAGAAAGGTCAGAGCAGAAAACCATGGGAGAATTGGCTTTGAGCATGTGAGATACTGGCTGATCCCAGGAATAATTGGAGAGACTTGGATAGTGAGAAGCTATGACTGTGCTAATTGCAGGGAACACCTGGGAGCGTTTTTTGGGATGCTCTAAGTCTGAGCATGGACATTCATGGGATCTCATTTGTTCCCAGATTGATGAAGGGCTATGGCCTTTGAATAATGAAGAAAGCATTCAACACATTTTCTAAAGAGGCAATTGAGCCTACCCACAACTGCTTCCACCTCTTATACACACAAGGCTTGTAACTAAGTTAGGATACTGAACTCACAAGCCCTCGAAAGAGGACCTAAGAGCATCACATTTATATCAAAAGACACTGGAGTTCCAAGTTTGGAGCTCCCAGGGGTAACAGGCTGTGGCGATTTAGCTTGGGGCCAATCCATAGCTGTCTTTGCCTTAGTGACAAAAAATTTCTGAAGATCTGTGTATCCCTGGTCTTTTTTCCTTACTCCCAAAACATTTTCACAACTTCACTCTCTGTCCCCTGAGTGCTCTATGTCTAGAGAGTGTATCTTTAGTTTTCACAATCCATGGCCACTTTCCCCTTCTCCTCCCTTAAATTTCACCTTAGAGCTTGGGACCGAGAGCTTCCCTCTCTTTCCTAATCCCTTACTCAAAAGTTCTGAACAAAAACCTAGAGCATCTGGAAGTTCCAGCTGATTTAAGGCTGCTCATTGAACCAGTATCCCACAGACTGCACTGAATATCGAAGGGTGTATGTATGTGATGAGAGATGGTACTCAATGACTCTTGCAAATTTGGAAGCTGCTTCTTTTTCATTATCATGTTTTATTCATCAGAAACCAGAAGGCTGAGACTTTAGCAAACTTTTACCAACAAAAATGTGTGATGTAAGGAACTTCACTCACTGTTTGTCCAACAGTCCAGAGAAAGACACAGTGTATGACGATTGAGGCATGATGAAAAAGAACTTTGAAATTTTCTTTACAAAAAGTAGTATTCCAAGGATTCTAAATATTGGAAGTATGTTAATATGGGATCTGCTGCTGTTTTAAAACAATGAAGCCCAGACTGGAAAAAATACAATAAAAATGAACTATTAAAAAAAAGAAACTGAGGGGCTGAGGGAATGTTAACTTGCTCTAAGTTTCAGAGCTGATATACCACAGTGAGGACTTGAACTCAGGCCGTCTGACTACAGAACCCTGGCTAAGCTCATAAACGCAACACTGGTAGAAACTAGCTACATGCACAGCATTCAATTTCCTCCTGTTGAATACACAAGAAGACTGCATTCCTCAGTTTCCACTTCAGTTGGGTTGGGGTCAAGTGATTGTTTCTGCAAAGAAATCAAGGAAGTCATGAAATGTCGCGCAGACTCTCTTTACTCAGTGCTCTCCTACGTGGCTGAATGGAGGAGGACTCAGTGGAGGACTCAGAGGAAGTCGTAAAAATTGTGGCAAAACAAGGTACAAGAAACCATGACTCCTGAGTTATGGGAAGATCATCTGCCAAACACCCAAGTAAACTGTAAGGAGAGCACAAAATAAACCTTTATGTGTTTAAAAAAACAAACAAACAAACAAACAATGAAAGCCAAAGTTGCCATTCTGACGATGAATACTACAACGTGTTAGCACCAAGCTTCAAACGGATTGGTATTTATTGCATTATTAAAATTGTGCCCTCCGTGAAGTCATCTAAAGAAGAGTGTGAGAAGAAAAAAGAAAACATCAAAATAGGTCACGGTGTAGCAGCAGTCGATGACTTTGCACCCTCTCCAAATATATGTTGTCTCAGAGAAATATTTCACTGACTAGCACTTTGTCACACTGCTCACTGCTCATTACCATTTCAAATGCACTTTCTGTGCTCTGAGGTCCCTCTCTGCTGCCCCAGGGCTTTGCCAAGACACTAAAAAGTTTAGTTGCCATGCATAATATACAACACAAGTTACTAGCATGAATTTTAAACAGTGTTTTCCTCCATCTCATCCCAGAGCCCCTCTAGATCCAAGAAGTGGGAGGAAGTTTTATTTATTTATTTATTGTCCCTCCCCCCTTTTTTTTAAATGTAACCCTTGACATTTCTCTGGGCATGCATCCATTATTAAAAAAACTTAAAATGAAAACATATGTATCTTAAGGCAATTGACAAAACAGATATAAATGCCAGCATGAAGACTTTGGCAGAGGCAAATGACAGAAATAAATGTTAGTAAGGAAGTTATAATTATAACAGAATAAACCAGTGTCGTGTCATGTTCAATACGGTGTCTGTTTCTTAGATAGCAAAACGTATTGGTCAGTATGGGGAGTGGTTAAGAGCTGGTCTCTGGAGTCAGACTGTCACTGCCTGTGTTTGAATACGGACTCTGCAATTTATTAGCTGTGCGACCTTGGACAAACCACTTATGATCTCTGGCTTTGGCTTCCTCTTTTGTAAAATGGGAATAATAAGAGTATCTATCTCACATAAGGAGTACAGGAGTTGGTATGTATGTAAAGCGCTTAAAACAATGTCTGGCACATAGTAAGCATGTAACAAACATATTGTTTATTACTGTTGTTATTCATCACTATTAGCCAAAAAAAAACCACATAATTTGGTTCCATGCATTTTGGCTACCAAAGCAAATATTTTTATTGAAAATAGTAAAAAATAAGACAGCTGAATTTTCATTCAATGGAAATTATATGTCCTGCACTGATAAGTGGAAATTAGCAAGAGTCAACAGCTAAAAGGTAGGTACACACTATAGGTTACATTGTTAGGTTTGTAAGAGAAAAGGATGGAACTTCTAAACATTGGCTCAATCAGCTCAAGAGGTTTTTATCAACACTTTTCAATGCTAGATCTATGACTCATTCTCAAATGATCCCTCTAGGTCTAGAGAAGCATTTAAAAAAAAATCACCACCATACTTCCAAAAAGGTTCTGCCCAAGAAGGTACTGAGTTGAATGAACCACAGGTAGATTTCGTGAAGAAATGCTTGTACTTAGCGGTTTTTGGAGTCCTAGGTTTGGCAATTGAACAGATGGAATCTATAGTTCATTTCAGTGTTAGAATTCTATGATTCTGTGACTCAAAATATTTCTCATGTCTTTATTACACTACTTGCATTCTTAAGATTGTCTACTAGATTTCAGTTAAAGCCCATGAAGAGTAACTCCTTACCTCCAGATGTCTCATCTATCTTCCTTAACTTTTCCTTTTATCCCCAGTTCTCTGACAATCACCAGCCACTGTTTCTATTTTTTTAAACATTTTATTTATTTATTCTTTATAAAGGGTAAGGGACAGAGAAAAAGAGGGAGAGAAACATCAATGTGTGGTTGTGTCTCGAGCTCCCCCTACTAGGGAACCTGGTCCGCAACCCAGGCATGTGCTCTGACTGGGAATCGAACCTTCAATCATTTGATTTGCAGGCTGGCACTCAATTCACTGAGCTACACCAGCCAGGGCCACTGTTCCTATTTGTAAACTATATCTCTCAAATATAAATGTGCAAATAGGACTGCATACTTTTTCTTACTGAAAAACAACTGTTTATACCACTTTTCAATTTTTTATGGGCTTTGCCAGTTGATGACAATTTTATCTGAGGGAAAAATCTGGGAATCACTGTACAATCAATTATTGACTTTTCCTCAGCACCTACATACAATATAGTAGGTCACCAGTCCTATAGGCCATATCATCCAAATAATAAAATAATATTAATCACTTATTGAGCACTCACTCACACTAGGCACTATGCAATATCACTGCAGGCTCAAAGAAGTTAATAACTTTCCAAAAGCCCTACAGATAGAACATACTATTGCTAGAATTCAAAGTTACTGCTCACAGGCTCCAAAGCCCACGCTCACACCATGCTGCCTCTTCTTCCAAACCACTATTTCTCATTTGGATCAATGAAGTAACCTCTTAATTGGCTTCCTTGTCTCCACATTTAACCATCCTTCACTCAATCTTTATTTCTAGCTGCTGCCAGATTTAGTTTTCTGAAATGCAAATGCAATCACATCGCTTGCATGCTCCCCACTGTCTTTAGAATGAAATTCAATTTCCATAGATGATATAGGAGGCCCTTGGTAAAGTAACCCCTACCCACCTCTGTAGCTTTTTACTCAGGCACCTTTTGCTCTGGATAAACTAATTTAGCCTTACTTTCTCCACTAATTCCACGTACTCATGCCTCTGAGTTTTTGTACATGTGATTTCCACTGTCTGAAAAGGTCAACCCCATTTTGACACTTAGCAAACTCCTGTGTATCCCTTAAGACACTTCAGCATACAGGAGGTGCTCGGTATGTACCTACTGACCAAAACAACAATAATACAGGCTACTTCCTTTTCCAAATTAAGGGACAGAGATGAACATGGGTAAATACAGGAATCTGATTTGCTAACATGCTATAAAAACATGCATTTGAGGTTTATGCTTCTAGAAATTGTTTTCCCAGCCATGACCTCACATCTGTGAAATGTTGCCCAGTGAGCAGATCATAATTATGAAATATAATGGTTGCATGCTAGGCAGTAGAATCCTTGCTATGTTCATTAAATATACATTAGTTGATATTTACAAATGTTTTGTATATATTACAAAATGTTAAAATACATTTCCAATCTATGAATAAATTCACTACAACATTCGACTCAAGTTTTTATTAACCTCTTACCCTAAGTGTTAATATTTCCCATCCTATTGGGAGCAACAGGACACATTCCACACATTGGCTTCTAAGAGGTCGCTGATTTATTTTCAGTTTGTCTGGTCACTAAGACTTGGCACAGAGCTACCTTCATAAATGATTCAAGGTAATGGGAAATATTAAAATTAAAGAAATAACAGTAAAAATGGGGCTCCACAAATGAGAAATGATCACTGGAATATCACTTCTCAGGGGAATCACCCCACTTAGCCATTCATTAAAAGCTGCTTCAAGGACATTCTCACAGGAAAGATGCATAGCTGTGCATGCACTGTGGCGGTGGCTTTTTGAGGGGGTAAAGTTACATTTAGAATACATGGTGTGGACTCTGGAAAAGCTCCAGATGACTTTGGTAACAGCAAGATTTTCCATTAACCACAGGTGGCTCAGTGATACCAATTTAAGGGATAAGCAGGTACACATATTCTAATTACAATTCCATGTCATACCATTAAAAAATGTTCAACATAATTTGATATTAAGAATCGTTGTCTAAGACGGTATATCATTTCCTATGTCTACTTTCTATAAAGAGTAGATATGTGTGTGGATGATAAATATATTTA
>PVJI01017238.1:0-36055 GCA_004026765.1 Micronycteris hirsuta | reverse complement strand
AGTTTGTTATCTGACTTTTTGACAATACTTAATACTATAATGAAATGGAATAATATATTTAAGATATTTAAACAAGAATAAATAAACCCGTTTCTTATATTCACTAAAACTGGCTGGAGATAACTATTATCACCATACAAAAGCTCAGGGAAAATTTTTTTTCCTTGAGTTCTCTTTTAGGAACATAGTAATTGCAAAATTTCTCATAATTACTAAAAATGTGTTCATATATTTTAATAGGTAATGGTTTTATCAAATTGTTATAGTGCTTGTATTTCTTGTAAATGTTAAAACAGTTTTAACACAGAACTATCATAATGAAGTAAGCACCATTTTCAACTAAAGTTTCCCAAAATGTGCAAGAGAATATATATCTATTCAGTTACAGTTTTGTGGTTTAAAAAATCATTTTTAATATATTTTATTAATTATGCTATTACAATTGTCCCATTTTCCCTACTTTCTTCCCCTCCACCCCCCACTCCCCACCCTTTAGTTTTTGTCCATAGGTCATACACATAAGTTCTTTATCTTTTACATTTCCTATACTATTCTTAACATCCCCCTGTCTGTTTTCTACCTACCATTTATGCTACTTATTCTCTGCACCTTTTACCCCTCTCTCCCCCTACCATTCCCCTGTTATTATCTCTCCATGCCTTATATAAATCCCTTTAACATTTCATATAATAAAGCCTAGGTGATGATGAACTCCTTGAACTTGACCTTACCTGAGAAGCACTTTATCTGCCCTTCCATTCTAAATGATAGCTTTGCTGGATAGAGTATTCTTGGATGTCGGTCCTTGCCTTTCATGACTTGGAATACTTCTCTCCAACCCCTTCTTGCCTGCAAAGTCTCTTTTGAGAAATCAGCTGACAGTCTTATGGGAATTTCTTTGTAGAGAACTGTCTCCTTTTCTCTTGCTGCTTCTAAGATTCTCTCCTTACTTTTAATCTTGGGTAATGTCATTATGATGTGTCTTGGTGTGTTCCTCTTTGGGTCCAACTTCTTTGGGACTCTCTGAGCTTCCTGGACTTACTGAAAGTCTATTTCCTTCACCAGCTTGGGGAAGTTCTCCTTCATTATTTGTTCAAATAAGTTTTCAATCCCTTGGTCTTCCTCTTCTCCTTCTGGCACCCCTATGATTCGGATGTTGGGACGTTTAAAGATGACCTGGAGGTTCCTAGGCCTCTCCTCATTTTTTTGAATTCTTGTTTCTTCATTCTTTTCTGGTTGGATGTTTTTTTCTTTCTGCTGGTCCACTTCGTTGATTTGAGTCCCAGTTTCCTTCTCATCCCTATTGGTTACCTGCAGATTTCCCCTCATTTCCTTTATATTATCCTTCATTTGTTCAACTAATTGCAACCGTCTTTCTTCCAATCCTGTGAGCAGCCTGATTACCAGTGTTTTGAACTGTGCATCTGATAGGTTGGCTATCTCTTCATCACTTAGTTGTATTTTTTCTGGAGCTTCGATGTGTTCTTTCATTTGGGCCATTTTTTTTTTTTCTTGGTGTGCCTGTTACTTTAAGGGGCAGAGCCTTAGGTGTTCACCAGGGCGGGGTAACCCACCTTGTTGTTTTGTGATGCTATCTGTGGGGGCGGGGCCTGAGAGAACAAAGCATGTGCTCTGTTCTCTGCACTTCCCCAGCTACCCACAAGGAAGTTGGGCCCTTCTTTGCTGGCTCCAGGGTGAGTGGATGGGCCTGCACAGTTCCAAGTCCCTGTGGGTCTCTCCAAGGAACTCTCCTGTGAGGCCGGGAGTTCCTCCCACTGCCACCTCAACCCCCACAGGTGTTTTCAATCGGTGGTTTGAGGCTTTATTTCCCTGCATTGGTGGGCCTCGAGGTCTGTTCCGCTCCCCAGCTTTTCCTCCCAGTTTATCTGCATGCGAATGAGGGACTGCCCGGTCCACCAGTCTCAGCCCTGGTTTCGCCAAGTGTGCCTGCCTCATTTTGGTCAGGCGTGCCCGCCATGGGCCTCTCCGGGCAGCTGGAGCGTTGCCAGTTCTGCTCCACAAACCGCGTCTCGCCGAGTGCTCTCCACCCGGCTCCGCCCTGCTTACCGGTCTGGATGAACATGTCTTCTTTAACTCCTTGGTTGTCAGACTTCCACTCAGTTCAGTTTTCTGTCAGATCTGGCTGTTTTTGTTTTTTAAATTGTTGTTTTTCCTCTTTTGGTTGTGTGAGGAGGCACAGTATGTCTACCTATACCTCCATCTTGGCCGGAAGTTGGAGGTTTCTGGGCACCAGGTTGGTGAAGCTGAAGCCAGTTGGTCCTTCTTCTGGGAGCAAGTCCTCTTCCTGGGAGAGTGCAGCTGACAAGCAGAGGACAGAGACACTGTCACTTGGACTGTGGACGTGACTGACAGGCACCTTTTGCATGAGCCCAGTTGGGCTTACTTACAAATTGGAGATGACCGAGGAAATATTCAGTGAACTTCAGGTTGTAGTAATAAAAATGATTCAATCTGGAGATTTTGAAGCGCAGCAGGCCAGCGTGGATATCTAACCAGCGATGGCATCACTCCACAGGATTTCAAATCCCCTTCCAGGAGGTATCACAATTTACCACAAGAGCCAGCTGCACATTTGAAGAGGACCCAAAAGTCCCCCTCCAGCACAGGAATCAGGGGACAGGGTGCCAGGCCAAGTCTCCCTCCCAGTGACCTCTGAGATCTTGGACAGGATACGGCTGACCCTTGAACAACACACATTTGAACTGCACAGGTCCAGGTAAGTATATGCTGATTTTTTTTCCAATAAATATAGTCCTCCCTTCCTATCAGCTGCTCTGTGATGGTGGGTTTCTGAAAAAAATCATTGTTTTAACAGTAGTGAATCAAATGATTTATTAACATGGTGAAAATAGAAGAAAGAAGGCAAGCGTCAGGCTGTTGTAGCGACGCTGGGAGAGGACAGTGGTGGCTGTGTTCCTGAATTCTCTGATAGAAATGGAGAAGGATCAAACTTGAGCTTATTTTAAAGACTTAGTAGGATTCAATGACATAAAGGACATAAAAAGATTTTTTAACTCATGATATATCAAATACGACCAAGTTTTCTAGATAAGGAATCTAGAAAGCCATCTGGAAAAACCTCATTGACAGAATTAGGTTAGCTGGAAAGGAAATGTATGGTGGAGGATGACATGGTAGACTTACGTTTTACTGTATTTTGCCATGTATAATGAGCACTCATGTTTTTGGCCCAAACTTCCAAGAAAAAAAAACATTCATTTTAGTACTTTAATTCATTTATTTATTTATATTTAGATTCTTGTTTTTTGTATTATGAAGGTATTTTAGCGTTTATTTTTTAGCATATTATGGTACAAGAAATTTTATGTAACAATTACAAAATGGGAGAACAGATACAAGGTATTTCAAGTTTTATCCATGTGTAATACGTATTCTGTTTTTTCCCTCAAAAATCTGGGCAAAAAAGTGTGCATTATACAAAGCACAATGTGTACATCTAGGGAGTTTGAGGTAACAGTCAGCAAAGCATTTTGCACATATAAGTAATAAGTTAGTGGTCAGGCATCTAGGTGTAAACGTGAGATTAGTTTTAGAGAAATAAATTATAAAATTATGTAAAGATTCTGAAAGACTGCATTCAGAAAATACAGCAGATTTATAATATTAAACAACTTCCTATATTTTACAACTTGTATTTTTTTTCTAGCAGTAAGAATTTGCTGAAAGATAGGGTGATGCTGCATTGTATTGAGTCAAATTTCTTTGTCTTCGATTACTATGAGTTTGAGTAAGTCATTCCTAATGAATGAAATTTTCATCAGGTTTGCTGCAGGCATATCATTTGAACATCTAGTTCTCAATTACATGTTAACCTCTCGGTTTATAATACCATTTTCATGGGGTAGATTGTAGAAGTTGTAAATTAGGGAAGGAAGAAATGCATCCAAGTATGTAAAGTACTTTACCTTTGAATGTAGAACTAAAATATCAGCCTTATTCCTCAATTGCAGTTATTGTCTATTTTATAAGAAAATGTAAGAAAACAGCCTAAGGCTGTGTCAACCCAATGTAAAAACAAATTGATAAATTCAGTATGAGAACGACAAAGTTGTATGCTTACTTTAAGTAATTATACTTGAATATTGAGTTTTCTCTCATTCTTAGGTGCATCACTAATGAACAAAAATACCTAAGCTAATAATATAACAGTTTATTTTATAAACTTTGTGCACATGTCAAACATTGTAGTCTGTAGACATATTTTGCTAGGTAGGTTTCCCGCTCAAAATTTTTTTATTATTTGAGATATTCAGAGAGTCATCTTATATGACAGCTTATTTTCTGAATCTATGAGCAACTGAGTTTTAGCTATGACAATATCTTCACCACCTGAACTATTTTTATGTTTTTAAAAGTGAATCATATTACTTAAGGTTTTCAGCAAGAAAAAAAGTGCAGATTCTCACTGTAAAGGAAGGTTGTTCATAAAATTTTACAGTCACACAGTCTGCTATATGTGGTTTCAAAAATCTCCATCACTACTGTCAAAGTGAAATTTAAATTTTCAGCAGAATTATTTGTAAATGATAATATGTCTCAATTAAATTAGAGATAGAAGGAAGGTAAAATTAATTACACATTTTATGGAACTGCTCACACTTAATCTTTTAATTTCAGATATCACTGGTTCAATTTTATTTTATTTAGTAGATGGTAATATAAATCAAGATATTATAAAACAAAATATAAGAAAGACATGAGATAGCATTTGATGTAATAACAGGAAAAATGAAGAAAATTAATTATTAGTTCCTTCCATAGGAAATATTATAATGGATAAAACAAGTCTATCATCTATCTATCTATCTATCATCTATCAGCTAAATTCTGACATATCTGCTTACTTATGTGACAAATATATCATGCCCACAAACTTTATAAAGTTTTATAAAAGCCAGTGTACAAGTTATTTTTTCTTTTTAATTTGAAATTATTTTGTCTATATCAGTGAAATTGTTTATTATAAAATAACCAGCCTCCAAGCTATCTTGTATTATAACATGATGGATAAAACATTGTTTTAATAATCCTCTAAAACTTCAGCCTCTATATAATATGATTTACATAAGAATATGTCCAAAAATATGAATTTTATCATTTACACATTGCATTTCCTGTGTGATAATTAATTGCCCATGAACTAGGACTCAAATTTCAGGAGGACAAATATGCAGAGGGGTTGAAGGGTGGTAGGAAGCATTTTGTTGATACAATAGGTAATAGATTGAAGAACAGTTAGAAGTTGGGAACTCCTAGTGGTATAAATACCTAGAAATATACATATTTTTCTAAGAAATTCTCCGTCCTTTTAGTTACTCTCTTTCTATTCTTCTGAATGGACCAGGGTTGTTTTGTTTACTATTTTACATTTTGAATGAGTCACACTCAAATGGCTTCAGAATGACCTGTAGAATTCCTCAGTAGATGTCTGGATTTTTAAGTGAAATAAACTATATATATGGTCTGTTCAGAAAGTATCCAGCCATTAGTATGACAAATGGAGACAGTTATTGAAGACGACACAAGATACAAGAAACATGGTATATCGGATAATGATGCCTCAGTCTCCTTCAAAGTAGGCACCTTGGGAACCCACACAGTTCTCCCAATTGCCATCAGCTGTCCCTTTGTATTTTCCTCTGAAAATACAAAAGGACAGCTGGTCTGAAATCTCTTTCCTTTCAAAGGTAATTTTAGTTTTAGGAAAAGCCAGAAGTCACAGTGTGCCAAATCTGGCTGTAGAGGGCTGAGTCACCTGGGTGATCTGCTGTTTCACCAAAAACTCTGAAGAAGATGTGATGCGTGGGAGGGCTCATTGTGATGAAGCTGCCAATCATCAGTTGCCCATAGCTGGGGCCTTCTGAATCATCCAAATAACTTCTGTGGAGGAATGTTCTAGCTTAGTGCAAAATTTGATACAGATTTGTTGCTCTATTCACTCAGTAGTTTTGAATGTGATGGCCACACAGTACACACACTCACTCAATGGCACCTACCGCCCCTCTTCCTAGTACAGTGAAGTCCTCATTGTTCACACGTGTGCATTCTAGTCCATCTCCTTGGCTGCCGGGTTACATCAATGTTGCTCAAATCATTCCCGTTACATTAATAATGGCTGTACTTTTTCTGGACAGACCTCTCTCTCATGCGCATGCACAGGTGTGTGTGTGAAGTATTTATATCATTTTCCTTTTGGAAAATGTCTATTAAGTTCCTTTATTAATTTTTTTAATTGGGTTACTTTTTATTTTCATTTTTTAACTTTTTGGGGTTTTTTTTGTAATTGGTTTATTTTACTTAACATAATATCCTCAATGTTTATCTGTGTTAGAGCATGTGTCCAAATGTCCTCCTTTTTAAAGGCTGAATAATATTCCATTATCTGTATATACATCTTGTTTATTTATCTGTCAACAGACACTTAAGTTGCTTCCACATTTTAGCTATTGTGCCTCCTGAGTTCTTAATACCCTCTCCTATAGCTCCTCCAGAGTCTAGAAGTCTATTAATTACTTTTTTTTTCCCTCACATTGAAATGCATTCTCTCCATTGACTTCTTCCTGTTACCCTATACAGATGCTTAGGATGGTAAACCCCACCCTCTAAATCTTTGGTTTTACTCTTTCTCTTGCCTTTTTTAAGTATATTTTATTGGTTATGCTATTAAAGTTGTCCCATTTTCCCCATGTGCCCCCTTTCTGCCTAGTACCCTCCTTCTCTCCAGCAATGCCTCCCTTAGTTCATGCCCATGAGTAGTGCATATACATTCTTTGGATTCTCCATTTCCTACAGTATTCTTAACATCCCCCTGTCTATTTTGCTCCCACTAATTATGCTTCTTAATCCATGCACTCCCCCCCCCCTTATTTTCCCACTTCTCCCTCCCAGATGATAATCCTCCAAAAGATCTCCATATCTATGATTCTGTTCCTGTTCTGGCTATCTGCTTAGTTTGTTTCTTTAGATTCAGTTGTTGATAGTTGTGATTCGTTGCCATTTTAATATATAGTTTTGATCTCTTTTTTCTCAAACAAGTCCATTTAACATTTTATGTAATAAAAACTTTGTAATGATAAATTCCTTTAGCTTCATCTTGTCTGGGAAGCACTTTATCTGACCTTCCATTCTAAATGATAGCTCTGCTGGATAGAGTGTTCTAGGTTGTAGTCCTTGCTTTTCATCACTTTGAATACTTCTTGCCAGTTCCTTCTTGCCTACAATGTTTCTTTTGAGAAATCAACTGATAGTCTTATGGGAACTTCTTTGTAGGTAATTCTCTGCTTTTCTCTTTCTGATTTTAAGGTTCTCTCTTTATCTTTAAACTTTGGCATTTTAATTATGATGTGCCTTGGTCTGGTCCTCTTTGGATCCAACTTGTTTGGGACTGTCTGTGCTTCCTGGACTTGTATGTCTATTTCCTTTACCAAATTAGGGAAGTTTTCTTTCATTATTTTTTTCAAATAAGTTTTCAGTTTCTTTCTTTTGCTCTTTTACTTCTGTCATCCCTGT
Organism: Micronycteris hirsuta; assembly: GCA_004026765.1. NCBI lineage: Eukaryota > Metazoa > Chordata > Mammalia > Chiroptera > Phyllostomidae > Micronycteris > Micronycteris hirsuta. The sequence continues at coordinate 28,504 of PVJI01017238.1, read as the reverse complement.
GATTTATATGTTGACACTTTTGGAGATGTTACAGAGTCTTCTTATACTAGCTACACTTTTTTTTTTTTTTTTTGTAATTCTTATTTCTTCTTTCTGTTCTGGTTGAATATTTATTTTTTTCTTTATGGTTCACAATCATTGATCTGAACCCTGGCTTCTTTCCCTTTGCTGTTGGTTCCCTGTGGATTTTTATTTATTTCATTTAGTGTAACCTTCATTTCTTCCCTTATGTTTTTCCATACTCAGTGAGTTCTCTTGAGCATCCTGATCACCAGTGTTTTGAACTCTACATCTGATAAGTTGGCTATCTCCATTTTGTTTAGTTCTTTTCCTGGGGTTTTGTGTTCTTTATTTGGGCCATATTTCTTTGTCTCCTCAATTTGGCAGCCTCCCTGTGTTTGTTTCTGTGTATTAGGTAGAGTTCCTTTGGCTCCCTGATGTGGTGCACCTATTAAGTTGTATGGGGAGGAGGTTTAGGTATTCATCGTTGTGGGGCAACCTGCATCACCGCTTTGTGGCTCTGTGTGGTTGGAGAGATTGGAAAGGGGACAATGTCGCTGCCTTGTTTCTGGAGGTTTGCCCATCACTTTCCCCATTTCCAGTCACTTTTTCCACTTCCCATATGTGACTGGAGCCCTTCTAGCTGTTGCCCTGGTGGTGATTCCTAGAATGGGTGGGTTTGAATACATTCTAAGTCCATGGGGCCCTTAAAAGGACTCTCCTGAGAAACCAAAAGTTTCTTCTGCTGCCCCAACTCCCACTTGTTTTTACAGACAGAAGTCATGAGGCTTTATTTCTCTCGCTGGAACCCTGAGCTGTATAGTCTTGCCTGGTGCTGGGATCACTTGCTCCCATGCTATCGCTCCTGATTTTTATCCACCACATGTGAATGTGGGACCACCCATTCCTCCACTGCTGCCTCTCCATACTGTGTCCTCTCCACCCCAACTCCATGACTCTGCCCCTCTTACCCATCTGGATAAATGTGACTTTTTTAAATCCTTGGTTATTGGACGTCCTTCCATTCAGTTCAATTTTATGGCAAGTATGAGTGTTTTTTGTTTTGAGGTTAGTGGTAAATCTTATTGTTTCATGAGGAGTCAAAACATGTCTACCTACACTTCTATCTTGACTGGAAGTCCTCCCTTTATCTTTGCATTACAAAGATTTTCTATTTTCTGGATACACATCTCTTATTAGGAATATACTTTGAAAATATTTTCTCCTATGGATTGTGTTTTTATTCTCTTGATGTTGTCTTTGAAGTGGAAATGTTCTAATTTTGATATGCACAATTTATCTTCCTTATATTGTTGTCGCTTGTGCTTCTCATTGTCATAGCTAGGAACCCATTAACTAAGCACTTGAAGGTTTGTGCCTACGTTTTCTTCTAAGATTTTTATAGCTTTTGGTATTACATTCTGGTTTATAGTACACTTTGAGTTAATTTTTAATATTGTATGAGGTAGAGTCCCAAAGTCATTCTTTTGCATATAGCTTCACAAATGTCTTAGCACCATTATAATTTCCTTTTTCAAGTGAAAAACCTGACTTTAATTATTATCAATATATTCATTTTTTTCAATAATAAAATATAGAGAAAGAATTTTTAGATTATTTAACCCATGTCCCTGCAATAAAAATTTCCACTAGTGTTCAATATTTGCTTGGAGTTTTATTTTTTAAGGTACAATTCACATATGGTAAAGTATATACAACTTTGGGGTAGAGTTCTATAAATTGGTATGAATTATATTCCTATGTAACCTATATACCTATCAAAACAAAAAACATTTCCATCATTTCAGAATATTTTTTAGGACATAACACTTTCAATACCAAAAGGCGAAATCTGTTATAAATATGGAAAAGAAAGCCAGAATTGAGCAATATAAATTCAGGTCACAATTTCTAAATACTAATTTCCATGAAAAAGAACTATGTTTCTTTGAAGGAATAGCTGATCCTTACCCTAGGACAGAGAAGTGAAAGTTGAGCAAGAAAAATCATCTTATATAAGAAACAAATGAAGTATCAAGAATCATGGATACTCATAGAAAGCTTCAGGAATCAGAATAATGGGATTACAGTGGCCAAATCTAGAACAATTTGAGCATCAGAACAAATATTTACTGAATGATATCATTTTAAATGAAAGAAAAATCAGACATAAAAAATGAGTATAAATACAAAAATGAGTAAATGCAGATAAGGGAAAACATTTCTTCTCAAAACAATGGCAAAAATCACATAAAAAGAATAAAGGAGTTTGAAAATTATTAGTATGTTCTAAAATTAATAGACAATGTTTGCTGACTGTATGTCCAGTTCCATTTCTTCAATGTGGGAAAGAAAGGGGGGCACTAATTACTGAAATAAACTCAGAGTCTTCTGCATAACAAGGCCTACTGTATAGAAGATGGAGATTTAATCAGAAGGCTAAAGAATGCCCTCTTCCCTCTCCTCATCACCACCACCGCCAGCTCTAATATAATAACAGTGGATTATAGGTAGAAAAGCAGAAAGACGTTAACTTTGTCAGATGGAGAAGACTAAGGGAAGTCCAAAATCAAGAGGACAGACATACACATGGACAACAGATGAATTGGAAGCTCTGGCACCTGTAAGATACAGGAAATTATTGGATAAAGAATTTAAAATAAATATGATTAATTTGCTCAGAGTCGTAGTGAAAAAAGTAAATATGCAGCAGAGATTAAAGATAAGAAACAGGTAAAGTGAACAAAGAGATTAAAGAGGTAAGAAACATCAAAATAAAATAGTATAAGTCACAAACTAAAAAATAAATGACAAAATGAACAAATAAAATGACAAATATTTATGATAATGTCCTTCAGTAAACTTGATGTGCCTTAGAGAGGCCTGGTGAGTTTGTAAATAGGTTAATGGAAACCACTCAATACAAAGAGAAAACTTAATGGAAAAAACAAAAAACAAAAAAATCCATGACATCCAAAATCTCTGCAGAAGTTTTGAATGTATTAGGATTGCCACAAAGAAAATAAAGAAATACTGGAAAAAATATTTGAAATAATAATGACCAAGGATTCTTAAAATTAATGGCAGACATCAACATAGAATATCTTATCTAACATTTAAGCAAATTGGGAAAAATACAAACAATTGGAGGATGTGGGTTAAGAGTATATGGGAATTTCTTATACATGTTCTTTTGAAAGTTTAAATTTATATTAAGGAGTTTTTAAATCAATGTAAAAAGTTGCCTTCAAGTAAAGTCATCTTTCCAACTCATAACCTTGGAGGATTAGGCAGAAAGGAATGTAGAAATCTATTTTTTTCTTGCAATTTCTCTGAACTATAAAATACAAAAATGCATGTTAAATTATAGTGCACAGTGCAGCTACTGCTGATGTGAAAAGCAACATGGCTACAATTATGGGAAGGAAAGAAAGATGTTTACTTCTGGGTTTTGCTTAACATCTGCACCTATCTTTTTCTCGCCACTAGGAGCCCTGATGTTATAGATGTATCCCAGAATATCATGTGAGCAAAATAAATAATGATTCATTTAAATTCATATAATTCTACTCAGGTAAAAAGGAGGAAAAATGCAGCATTAGTAAAGAAATGGGAAGTTTCTCTGACTCCAGCATAATCTAAGACACTATTAAAAGATAAACCCTTATATTTGAGCAAAAAGTGTTAATATGTCTGAATTCAACAAATAAGAAATTAATTTACCTATTCCATAGGACATAAGAAGTAAATGTTTAGCTTAAACATAAAATATAAATTACTTTACCACATTTATTTTACATAACTATTTTAACACATGGTCAAAGTCCAAGTGATGAGTGTTTTCTAGCAAAATAAGGTTTAAACATGTGACAGAATTTTAAAAAGTTTTGCAAATGGCAAGTTCCTGTAAGTGACAATTTCTATTTTCAACTCATTTTGTAACTGGTTATATAATCATAAAACGTGTTGATGTGAACCAAAGGAACAGTTTATTCATGAAATATGAATTACTTCTGAGCCACTCCATGCTTCTTCCTCTGCCATCCTTATTAGAGATAATTGATATAATTCATGTATTACTAGGAATCTTATGAGCCTACAAATAGCATTATCACTTTCTATTTTCAAAAATCTTTACCAAATCTGACAACCGCCCACAGTTCTATATTGATTCTAACATAGGTTGGTTATCTTTATCATGATTTCAGAGAAGGAGAATACAATTAATTGAAGAACCAAATTGGTCTATTAATAACTAACATTTTTCTTAATTTAAGAATTATATATATATATATATATATATATATATATATATATATATGGTCAACTATGAGTATCAGTTGAAGACATAAAAATCTCTAAGAGCAGATATCAGTAAAGAAAACTGGGTTGTTTATTTATGAGTGGTAGTATACTAACCCATACAAATATATCTATAATTTTTCCCTCAAGAAATCTCTACACTAAACAGTGAAATTTATCCAAAAAGGAGTACTTTTTATTCACCTTTGCATTTCTAGCATTTAGCGCAATGCTGGCACAGGGTGCCTTGTGGACAAAGTAATGAAAGGGCAGAAGGAAGGAAAGGAGTGAGAGAGGGAGAAGGGAAGTTGGTTGAGTGGGAGGGCAGGTATTTTGAGGACAGATAGACTAAAAATTTCATTTTTGTGGTGCTATTTTGTATGAGAATAGCAATAATGTCCCCAGGAGTACTTGGTGAAGAGAATCCTTTAGTTCAGGGTAAAACCGAGAACTATGTGGTCTTGAGGCTTCATCATAGGCAAGGTAAGCTGAAGACCAAAACCCTCTGTTTTTTTGCAGTCTAATATTAACTTAGAGACAAAGAATGAACAACCAAGGAGCTCCAGGAAGTTTACACCTGTTTTCTTTTTCAGAATTTTCTTGGCTGTTTTGGGGAGGCAGTAGGTTTAGAGGTCAGGGGTGTGATTTTGGGGACTAGTCTGTTTTCATCCAACCCTGCCACTTGTCACTGTTAGTTAAGGTCTTAACGCCTCCGTTTCAGCATGGGTAAAATGAAATTAATCCATATTCACACCTAAAACATCAGTAAATTGTCAAGCTTTTAAACATCTTTGCTACTGTTTGGTGTGCCAAGGTATCTCCCTGAGATTTTCGTTTGCATTTACCTGTGGTCAATGAGATGCCTCTTTTAGTGGTCATTCAAGTTTCACATTTTATGAAGCTCCCATTGAGGTATTTTGCCTCTTTTTCATCTAGTTCTTTTTTTTCTATTTCAATTCCAATTGATATTCTGCTTTTATTTTTTCAAGTTCTAGAGTTGATCACTTAGCTCAATTATTTTCAAACTGTGTTAATTTTTTAAATCTTTTCCAAAAAATAAATATTGGTTACTTTCAAAGTACCATTATTACAAACACTTTAATTTTTGCTTGAGTTCTAAATGGTTTCTATGCCCATAGTTTCTTTATTAACTTATATAATATTTAGAAAGTTTTAAAGATTTTGAAATACTGTCTTTTTAATTGTCTTAAAGGCCCAAATGTCCTACCTATTCTTTTTCATCTCACTGGAGAATTTTTAACATTCTCCCAAGGCAGGCCTACTGACAGCAAATTCCCTCAATTTTCTGAAAATTGAGGGAAATTTCAAACTGCCAGCATCTGAAGGATAATTTGGCAGAGTACGAATTTTAAACAGAATGACCTGGTGTATTTCAAATTAGTTCCTTGCCCCTCCCATAGCAGAAATCATGATAGGATTTTATCTGATGTTCACTGTAAGAACCTGGTCCAGAGCTGTGGAAGGCAAAACTCCAAACTGCGGGGCCACTCTGACTAATTTTCCCTGGAGTTTTTAACTCTCAGACTTGTCCATAGTGATCCTCCAACTTCCTGTCAGTTACATTTTAAGTTTTTCTACCAGCAATGGTTTCCACAGAGGTTTCTGCTCAGGGCTTGTGCTCCAGTGAGTGTCCTGGTCCCTGTTTCTCAGATGCCGGTGGCAGTGGTTTGCCCCGTGAATCCACTTCCCAGTCAGATGTAAGAGAAGTCGATTTTCAGTTTTTTAGTTGTTGTTATCAACAACTAAATAAGGACCTCCAAGCTCCTCACGTTTCAGAATAGACGCTAGAAATTCTATTTGTTTACTTTTAAAAAGTTCACTAGAATTATTATTGGTGTTATTTTATTTACCTTCCACATACATTTTGCACATTGGTTTTGTGCCTGTCCCGGTGTTAGGTGTAATAAAGGGATGAAATAATTCCTGTAGCTTTTGACTTCGGTTATGATTTACTGTATACATATATTTTGCTAAAAATCATTACCTTGTAACTAATATGTCTCAGAGTAACATCACAGATTAGTGAATTTTTTATTAGATTTATACCTAAACAGGCTTGAAATGTTTTTTATACCAGTCTTTAAGAAAAATTTCAAGTACATGTGTGCTATAGGGCTACAACTCCTGGTGACCCTGGGAATACCGCCCTGTCCTCATCAGCCCTGCTCCGCTCCTGCAGGCTCAGCCTTGGTTCCTTTCATGGAGTCAGGACATCTCGTACTTGGTCTTCTCTTTTTCTGCTGCCTTGTATTTTCCCCAGAATTATTGTAAAAAAAAAAAAACCCAAAAAACAAAAACCACCAAAAAACCCTGCCTTCTTATGATGTGCCTGAAGTAGCACAGTTCCAGTTTTGTCATTTTTAACTCCAGTGATGTGTCAGGCGTAATCTGCTCTAGGACCCACTTGTTCATCTTTCTGGCAGTCCAGGCTATCTGTAAAGCTCTCCTTCAGCACCATATTTCAGGTGAATCTGTTTTTTTTCTAGCAGGCTTCTCCCTCATGGTAGTTGGAAATACAGTCATCCCTTGCTATATCGTGGTTCACTTATTGTGGCTTCACTGTATTGCGGGTTTTTTAAAAAATATATATCTAATTCTGTATCATGGAGTTTTCACTATATCACAGGATTTTGCAGTATATAGGTATTTATATAATGCTTATGATTTTAATTATTTTTGCCTAAAAACTTTAAAACAATATAAAAATGTTAATTCAAAAATATTAGAAGAATATTAAATAAAAATAAAATACAGTATGCATTTCATCAACAGATGAATACCATACTGTACACAATGGAAATGCAGCATGCCACTACCACTTGCACAAGTTTGCCAGCGTGAGATTGTACACGGCACACTATTGGCTGATGGAACGGAAGGCGACCAACCACAGCACTGTGTTGTGTATCCTGGGTGCTGATTGGCTCAGTGACCATAGCAGTAGTCTGTTTGCTCTCCTGCACTGTGCCCATACGTTCAGCATCTCTCCTTGTCCATTTCACATCGATGTCTAATCGCTGTGCGTTGTGTTGCTCTGTGGTGGTGTGGTTTTGTGAAATTTTCATGAAAGTTTGAATTTATTTCAAGCTCTACAATGCCACCCAAACATTCTGCACCTTCAAAGGCCTCTGGCAGTGAACCCAAGTGCCAGAGAAATATGCTTACCATCAAAGAAAAGGTGGAACTTTTTGACATGTTAAAGGAAGGCAAAAGCTATGCAGCTATAGGCCACCATTACTGGATCAACGAATCTACTGTTCGCTACATAAAGAAAGATGAGAAGAATATTAGGTCTATGGCAACATTGACTTTTAACAAGACTGCAAAGAGGGTGGTCACTTCCCGCAATAAGGCCATTGTGAGGATTGAGTCTACATTGGCCCTGTGGATAAATGACTACAGGAAGAAGAATATCTCACTGGATGCCACCACCATCCAGATAAAGGCCAAGAAACTTTATGATAGTTTTGCGGAAAGCACAGATGTTCATGACAGTGACCAGGGTGAAGACGAGGACAACAATGCAGAAGCAGGATCGTCGAGTGCTTCTTCCACCAGACCAACCCCATTCAGTGCCAGCAAGGGCTGGTTTGATAAATTTCAGAGACGCTTTGGACCCAAGAGCATTTTTCTGCATGGAGAAGCTGCCTCTGTGGATGTCCACTCACGACTGTTGATGGACGAAGACCTGATGGAGATAATGAAGTCAGCAAGTGAAGAAGAGGATGAGGAACAAGATGAACTACGGGCTGGAGAAGAGGAGGAGGTTGGTCTAACACTCGATCATCTTGCAACCATGGTCAGAACGGCCAAAGAACTTCAGCGAATGGCTGAAGAATGGGACCCCCAGATGCTTCGTTCGTTGCACTTCGTAAATACAATCAAGAGTGGCATGTCAGTTTATAAAAACCTTCTCGCTCAAAAGAAAAAGCAGTGCCAGCAACTCCCCATAACTATATTCATCCCTGGACAAAGAGACCAGTTATGCCTACACCTTTAGCGGAAATAGAAGTTATGGCCCAGGACGAAGATACTGCACCACCTGATGAAGCACCTGATGAAGTGGTGCCTTCAGAAGAGCTGTAATGCTCTTCTTGGCTGTGCAGTACATTCATCTCATCGTCATCACCTTCATCGCCATCGGTACTGCACAGCTCCATAATTCATGATCTTCATCATTCAAGTTGTAATATACTTCACTGGTGAGCACCCATATAGAATTTTATATGTTGTTAAAATTACGTAGGGTTAAGAGTGTAGAAAGTGTTTAAGAGCATATGAAGTGTTTATAAGAGTGTGGGAAAGGTTAATAAGAGAACTGGGAAGGTTTAGGAGTGTGGGAAGGGTTTATAAAGCCTTAAAATATATAAAAGTAATAAAATAAATATAATGCCACTGCTTCACGGATTTTCACCTATTGTGGAAGTCTCTGGAACGTAACTCCCACAATAGGTCAGTGATCACTGTATAAGGGTGTGGATGATCTTAACCTTTGTCTCTAGTGAAACATATTTTCTCTTGGTGATGTTTCCTAGTTCTTCCATTATTGCCCTTCAAAGTCTCAGCTTCCTCTCGATATCTTGGCTGCAGTCTCTATTTGAATTGATGACTAAACCAAGATAAGGGAGATCATTAATAATTTTGATGTCAAGTACATTCAGTTCATCAAATTAATTAATCAATGATGTGACAGAGTTATGTTCCTTTAATCTACAGAAAATATAAATCATTATTAGGGGAAGGGTTGTCAAGGAACATGTATGTATAAAAGACACATGGACAAAGCCAAAGAAGGGTAGGATTGAGGGTAGAAGGTAGGGATGGTCAGGGTTGGCGAGATTGGTGAGGGGGAAATGGAGACAACTATACTTGAACAACAATTTAAAAAAAGAGAAAAAAGGGATAAAAAGAGTAAAATAGGAACCAAAATATCTGATGAGCACCTTGAGGAGCTCACTGAGAATTGCAACTACTGCTATCAAACCAGATATTGATGTACTAGTTTCTTAAATACGATGTTAGACATTCCAGTAGTTTTATATTGCCCTCTTTTCTTTTATAATACAAATATTAAAAAATCAACAAAATAAAATATAAATATTAGTTCAATATTCTGATTTGATGTATGTATAGATATGTAAGTATATATGCATTTTATATATAATGCATATACACTATTAGCACTGTATTACCTTAGCATATATTTATATGCCCATATATACTTCTAATTAAAGTTCTATACAATTCTAATGAATATCAAAAATGTAACTCATGTTTTTATCTAACAACACTCTACTCTGTTGATCATGCTAGTCATATCACAGCACACACATCTCATAACATTCATAAAAAAATATCAATTACCTTATAACTTTGATACTTCTTTGCCTTTGATCGCTTCAAATTTTAAATTTCTCAAAGAATATATATTTCCTTGAAAATGAGAGGTAAAATAAAAACAAAAAGAAGAAATATAGTTTTGGTGTTTTGTAAGCCTTAGAGATCTCTAAGAAAATATTAGTTAATGATGTTATATATAGTATTGACTGTTACCAATTTTTGCTTACTGTTTTTAATAAATTTATATTATTTAATAGAAACTTTTATGTTTTCCTATGACTATTTCTCCAGTATCAAAAGATATACTCAATAGAATTTTTTACATATAACAGTTATTTTTTCAAAATATGGTTAATTAAGAAGCATTTTTATCTATCTTTTTTTGTTGTAGGATATTTTCCAGTCTGAATTCACAATTGTTGAGTCTTTGACTTACCATTTTTTACCTATGACAGAAACATAACAAAAGTTTTTTGAATTACTGTTTTAAAAGTCCTCTCAAAGTAAATGTAAAATTTCCAAATAATAATAATAAGAAATAAGAGACTTGTGTCTCTCTTCCCCAAAGGTTTGCTATATCATTGATTTTCATTCTCTCATGATGAAGAGTTCATCTTAGACCTTGATGTGTTCTTCTCTTTGAAGGTAAATGCGCATTTTATGAATTATTCTTTTAGTAGAGTGGATGTATATACACTTAGTCACTCCTGTTTCTCTATCTCTGATCATAGTTTATGAAAGGGGAAAACCCAAGAGAATCTGAAAGTGGTATTGTATCAGGGGAATTTTCTAAAATAAAATATCCATCCCATAGACACACCAATTTCTCATTTTATGCTCTAGATTATCTCAGGAAATGCATGTCTGATTTCTCTTAACACTAAAGTATTCATTCTTTTCTGTAATTTTAATGTGTTACAGGTAAGATGAAATGGAAAATACCAACCTAAAGAGTGGCTAGATTGAAATTAAGAACAAACTGACAGTAACCAGAAGGGACGGGGGAGGGAAATAACGGGGGAAAGAAGGGAAAGGGTTGTCAAAGAACATGTGTAAAGGACCCATGGACAAAGCTAAAGGGGGGTAGGAGTGAGGGTGGCAGGTGGGGCTGGGTGGAGCAGGAGAAAGTAGTGGTGGGAAAATGGAGACAACTGTATTTGAACATTAATACAAAATGATTAAAAAAGAATGTCTAGACATTTCAAAAGGATAAAAGCTTTATAAAAAATTTAAATGTTGCAAAGATGAGTTGGGGTGAAAAAATACATATTGGGAAATTTGACAAAACATTTATTTGAGGTGTAGTAATTATTGGCTATCAGTATTGATGGATGATATATATTCCTAGAGTTAAAAACAAACTGGCTCTAGCTGGTGTGGCTCAGTGGATTGAGTGCCAGCCTGCAAACCAAAGGGTCACTGGTTGGATTCCCAGTCAGGGCACATGCCTGGGTTGTGGGCCAGGTGCCCAGTACGGGGCGTGTCAGAGTCAACCACATATTGATGTTCCGCTCCCTCTCTTCCTCCCTCCCTTCCCCTCTGTCTAAAAATAAATAAATAAACGCTTAAAAAAAACAAACTGCATTTTGCAAACTAGCATGAACTAGACTACAATGCTCAGTTACCATCAATGTAAATGTATTTTTATCTTTGCCATTTGTCATGCCGTTAATTCAGTGAACTCAAGATGACCTTTGAAACTCATACCAAGTTACTTTGTTGTGAAGCATAGATAACATCTATAGCCTACATTATGTAAAGATATGTTACGTATCTAAGATTTTTTTACATTTATGATTTTATTTTAGTGTAACAGTTATCCTCTAATCTTAGCAATTGGCCAACAAATACTAAGCCTGAAACTACGTCCATGAAGTAAATAAACTCCAATCATTTAGGCAATATTTGTTTTTCATTAAAAAAGATTTATTCTTTAATTCCTTCCAGTTCAATAGTGAATGTTAAGCTACTGAAAGTCTGTAGCTAAGTGTAGCTGTCCAGATTTAAATAAATTCAACACAATCCATATAAAGCATAATTTGAATGAAGGTTACTTGTCTCATGATTAACACATGAGGAGTATGAATTTCCAACTCCTTACTCCTAATCCCTTAATATTATTCTGGTTTGTAAAACGCAGAGACAGGAAAAAAAAGATATGTGGGGAGATAATCTATGTTTTTCAAAAGATATCATGTGTCACGTTAATACGCAGGACTTTTTTCAAGTAGTATTTATTAGTCCTTCCACAAAATTTTATTAACTGTCTGATATATACAAAATGCACTCTAACAGGAGTGTCCAACATTTGGGCGTCTCTGGTCCACACTGGAAGAAGAAGAGTTGTCTTGGGCCACACATGAAATACATTGGACACGTAATCACAAAAAATCACATAGTATTTTAAGGAAATGTACGATTTGTGTTGGGCTGCATTCACAGCCATCCTAGGCTGCAGGCTGGACACACCCCTGCATCTAGAATCTAAGGATTTCAAATGAACACATTTTGGTCCATACACACAAGGAACTAAGAGTCTAGTAGTAGAGAAGGAGCAATCAAAATGTAATTTTGTAGATCTTGAAAGATAATGAATTCAGGATAGGGGAGAACCCAGAAGTGATCAAGTAGACCAGACTACAGCGGGGGCTGAAGGAAAGAAGCTGTCACCCAGGGTCATTATAGAGCCTAGCATACAGCGTATTCTCATAAAGTACAGCTTTTTGTTTTCGAGAATTTGCATATTTAAGGGCTGAAGAGATTTAAGATTAATCTCTTTGTCACTCTTTTTCATTTGATTTCACGTGTTTGCTCTTAAGGCTCTTAGGGATACACAAATTTTGGTAGTAGTTACCTAAGACACAAACATAATGCATAAAAACCACCTCTGATCCTTGGTTTGCCACAGCAAAACTATTCAATATGATATGCTAATATTTGGAAAGTCAGATATCAATTAAACATCCCTCAAAAAAGCAAAAGTGATTACTAGTTGATTGCCTACCTTTGTTTTCCTGCTCATTGATACAGAAAGTTCAGAATAAACATTACAAAGTTTGTTTATTTTGGTATGTAAATTCTTCCTTTGTTGGTGCATGTAGCAGAGCTGGGGGTGCACTCACGAGTAATGTTTGATTAATAAAGCAACGGACATCTGAAAATTTTAAAAGTACACTCTAATCAACTATATTTTTCTTTGTTCTAATTATGTTAATTAAATTTCAAAGACTGCTCCTTAAACTGATTAGATTATAAATTTTATGCTCAGTTTTGCTGAATAATATATTTTCAGTGTATTCCCTAGAAACTAATTGAGGCAATGGAAATACTCAAAATAGCATCCTTACTTCCTTGATTACATACTTTTATATAAGTAAAGATCAGGAATTTATATTTTGAAACTCATAATAAAAACCAAAGTAATTTTCACTGTTAAGTAAAGTAAGATATTCTATATCTTTTTCAAACTAAGCCAATAAAAGCTTATTGACTATTATATATCCATACATTGAGTAAAATTTACTTTTGAAGGTTAACTAGGTCTTTTACCTAAAAGATCTATTGTGTTTCTAAACTAAAAGGAAATTGTTTTCCATGAGCTAATATTCACCTATAATTTAGAGATTGGGATAATGGATTGTTGACACGGATTGAGAGGCACAGTCAGAACTCGGGTTGGGTGTGGGGCCGGAGCAGCATTGCTCGAATTGAGAAGCAATGCCATTGATTCAAGAGAGCAGAGAGGCACTGACTGTGCAACAGACCTTTGCACTGTGTGCTGAAGTAGCACTGTACAACTCCAGCTCCGCGACAGGCCGGGTAGCCTCCTGCTCTCAGCACACACTCGAGCCGTCTTCTTCAGTAGGCACGTCTGGTTCAACTGCTCTGTCTGTGCAAACAGACACACCAATTTCTGATCTTCAGATGATAATTAAAACTACTCAGATAAATTGTTCTTTATCCATACTGTTCTTTACCCATACAATTTTCATTTCCTAATTCTTCTCACATTAGAGTTTAGTGAATTGGTAATAGTTAAAAAATGAAAAAAGATTGAACTGAACTTGCCTTTGAATTCTTCTTTCATAATTATGTTGCCTCTTTGTCACTTACCAAAGTAAATATATACTGGTAGTTTTTAAGCTTTACTGTGCACAGTAATTATCTCAGGAGTTGTTATATATGAGTAATTCTTGTGCCTCATCCATAATTACTGATTAGAGTCACAGAATATAGTCTAAGAATCTGCTTTGTAATAAATTCCACAGGAAATTCTAATTCATATTCTTGGGAAATTACACCAGGCTGACTACTAAGATCATCCACTTTGTGCTTTTAATTGAAATCTACCCACTTAGAAATCTCGTAAGTCTCTCTCTCTTTCTCTCTCTCTCTCTCTCTCTCTCTCTCTCTCTCTCTCTCTCTCTCTCACACACACACACACACACACACACACACACACACACATCCTTGGCATGAATCAGCTTGTGGATTAGTTTAGAGTTTAAAATTAAATCTTTGTCATCTCTTATTGTGACTCCAGTAAGCCACAGTCACTTCCATCTTCTATTTTCTAGCTAACACCTGTGTGAAAAGCTTCTTCCCACACCAGCAGCCTGTCTGCCAGCCAGTCTCAGCACCGCCGAGTTTGGAACGCTATTCTTATATAATTGCTACCTGCAGAAGATGGCACTGCTGTGCGGGATGCTAGTTCATTAGTTATGAGTTAGAATGGAACTTGAAGGTTAAAACAAGAAACTTTTCATTTCCTTCAGTTCAACCACAGCCTCTGCTGCGCCTCCACTGCTCTCCTTCCATGGGAGGTTGACTCTGATTGCAAAAGCAGGTGAGCACACCCACACAGAGTGCATTCAGTCAGGGGCAGCAGGTCCTCTTCTTTCCTCCCTCCAACTTAGCTCTGTGGGACAGACAGCTGCAGAGCAAATGTAATGCAGGCCCCTTGTGCACAACTGATTTCTGCCAAGAGGGAAATTGATGAAGACTGTGTGATTCTAGTCAATTTCCCTCGCAATGGGTAAGAAGTGCCTGTGTACAAGCTGGTCTGTCAGTTCCAGAGCAGCTGCTGCTACCTGAGTCTATTAAAGATGCAGAAAGGAAAACAGAGCGGATTGGAAATAGGGAGGCAAATGTGCTAGCCTCTCTTATTTTCTATCTTTTCACACTAGGAATTCATTCTATTTTCTCATCAATAAAGTTATTAAAATATCCACATATGGTTCCAGTTTTACCTAAGCTAATGAAGGTAACTCCCAAACGTTGCTTGAAGTTCCAAACAATATAGGATTTATTTTCAGTATACTTCACAAAAGGACACAAGTTTGCTTATTTTTTGCCATTATTTAAAAAAATTGTTTATTTTCGGAATGACAGGTCACTAACAAACCATGAGGCTTTGTAAAAATTGTAGATAAACATTTGCTTCAATAAAAACACTTTCAGAAGCTGGCAGAGCCAAACATCTAACTTGACTATGTTGCCTCAGATTAGAACAAGAAGGAAAATAAAATTATGAATTATGGTTTCTGCAATTCTCTATCAGCCCTCCATACCATCCCCAACTTATACACATATCTGCATACAGAGCTAATTAATTATCTGAAGTCCCAGGAAAGGAGGTGGTACTCTAGCCCCTCTTCTATCCAGAGATCAGCCATCTCTCGTGCATATGCATTATTTTTTTTTTAAGATTTTATTTTTTTATTTTATTTTATTTTTTAGAGAGGAGAAGGGAGGGCGAAAGAGAGGGAGAAACAGCAATGTATGGTTGCCTCTCACATGGCCCTCACTGGGGACCTGGCCTGCAACCCAGGCATGTGCCCTGACTGGGAATCGAACTGGGACCCTTTGGTTCCCAGCCCGCGCTCAATCCACTGAGCTACACCAGCCAGGGCCGTGCATATGCATTCTTATTCATAACACCCCTTCTTTTCCCCTAGACTGCAGATAGGTTCCCCTTTTCTGTGACAATGTACACATACCCTAACTTGGATTTTCCTCTATAGTTCGTTGTTCTCTCTCTTTTAATTATGCAACTAAAATTTTCAGAGACTATTGGTATATCTTCATCATTTTCCATTTATTTCTTAACCCACTAACCTCTATATATCTTCTCTCAACTCTACTAAAATTGCTCTGGTGAACCAATTCACCCCTAAATTCTGTATTCCTAAGAACAATAGATATTTTGTACTACATTACTATTTCAGTGCATTCAGTATTGTTCACCATATTTTTCTCCTTAAGTTAATTTGCCCACCTAATTATGTGACACTACTCACTCTGCTTCCTTGTCTATTTATAGCTTAATATCCTCTTATTTTCCTTTACTCCTCTTTTTCTATTAATTAAATTCTGATATCCCCTAGAGAAATTACCGTCACTCTTTCCTCTTACAATGGTTGTCATAGTTTTTATTACAAGCACCATGTCATTGACTGTGGTACATGGTATAGGCAACAAATTCCTCATTCAGAGCATACCAAACTGGGCCTATCCCTTATTTCCCATTTTCACCCCATATCAAATGTGTCCTACACTGTATTATTTTTCTGTCTCTCAGGAAATAGCAGCAGCATCCATTCAATACCAAACCTAGAAATCTGAATAACAATCTTGACTTCTACCGTTTCTTCAACTTCTGTATCTAAACAATTAAATCACACCAGTGTGACTATAATATTTTCTTGACTCTTTCTCTGTTCTTGTTTCTAATATGATTCTTCATAACCTCATTATCTGTTACACTGTTTTGGTACAAGCTCCTCTCTGGCTGCAGAATTGAATACAAATTCCTTAACATTGTCACTAAAATTTCATGATAGATCCTTGACTATACTCCTTTCTTGCCTATCCCTTTCACACTCCAGGAAGGAGAAATTTTCTATTTTTAGAAAACATCATGCTGTTTCTTGGTTCCTTAATATATTAATTTTACCCCTAATCTTGTGTTGAAACATTTTTTCCACATACAAAGCTGTTATTCTTTCTTAGCTTAATTTCTTTGCTCAGCTAATCACCTTTAGGAATTCATGAATCTTAAGCTAGATTGAATCCTGCTTCATAACTAAACAAAATTAATGGATAACATTATGGATTATTTTCCTCCAAGGAACTCAAAGTGTTTTACAAAAATATTAATATTTATCACTAAATACATCTGTAGGAGAGAAGTAAATGTCATAAGTAGCATTTAAAACTTTTTTTTTGGTACAAAACCTTTTTTTTCTTTTTTGCCTTTATCTAGTCCCTAAGCAGAGTTATATTAATCTACAATTTTATAAGATTTTTCTAGAATACAAATTGGCATTTCTCTTTCTCAGGAACATAACTTGAGAGTCTGTAGTACCTTTATGGATGTGGGTGAAGTCATAAAAAACTGTACCAATCATTTGTGGCCAGGGATAAGGCTATGGATCTGGAAAATAAATAAAAAGCTGCAGCAGTCTGTGTGTTTTCCAACTGGAACCAATCAGTGGAGACATGCAACATATGGCCGTGTCACTTACAGCTACCATCAGAGAACAGGATTCATTCATCAATTGACAACTGTTAAATTAGAGAAATAATTAATTTTACAGACTATATTTTTTAAAGATTAAAAATCTTTGTATATCAAAATATTTTGAAATAAGATTATTTGGTAAACAATAAATGAGCTTTTCCACTATGATCTACAACCAGATTCTGACCCCACAAATGAGAATATTAAAACCTCTCTAAATGGGACTTCTCACATCAGATGTTACATGTAAAGAACCTGGAAGTCATCACTCCTGTCCTTACAAAAAGAAAAAGGATAGGTGAATTTAAAATCACTCACTCTTCTTGGACCCGTCAGGAGGTGAACCGCTACACCAAAATCTGCAGAGATGTGCTCACCCTGAGACACAGAGGCTGTTGGAGCATTAAACTGGTGGAGACTTTTAAAGAGAATTTTTTTTTTCTTTATTTTTCTTTATTTATTTATTTATTTTAGAGAGAGGGGAACGGAGGGAGACAGAGAGAGAGAGAAACAGCAATGTATGGTTGCCTCCCACATGGCCCCCACTGGGGACCCGGCCGGCAACCCAGGCATGTGCCCCGACGGGGAATCGAACCGGGACCCTCTGGTTCCCAGCCCGCGCTCAATCCACTGAGCTACACCAGCCAGGGCTTTAAAGAGAAATTTTGACAAATTACTCTAGATTGGATGTAGATTGCAGCTTGAGAATGACAAACTCCTGGGAGCAAAGTCAAGGTTAAGCTTTTGTGCATTTAAGCCCCAGGAATCCTCCCCACCCCCAGGTTCTCATAATGAAGATATGAGAAAGAGACCCTGTAAATGTATCAGGGGAAGGAAGGAATAATCACTATAAATAATACTTAGAACCTTCTTCATAGTAAAAGCTTATTCTTCAAGGAAAAAGATTGGCAGAGCATTATTCCAGCTACAGGAAGTCATTCCCCCCACGCCATCCTTCTCTAGCCTTGTTATGTCATCTAAGGGGTGACATAGTGAATAAGGGTCAGGACATCAAATAAATAGATTAGGAATCTTAATATAGAAGAAAGAAGCAAGGAGACAACAGAAAAAAACAATAACCTTGGGGAAAAACTTGTGAAAATCACAATCCTGTATACAAGCTACTAAAACAATAACACAATTAAATTTTAGAGAGATTTCTTCCTTCCACACTTTTCAATCATATGGCTTCAGAATCATATTAAGAATTATAGGTAAAGAAGCTACAAAACACAAGATCTCCAAGGAGTGCTTAGAAAAGCCCAGAATCCAGGCGAGACAAAAACAAAGGCAGCAGAAGAATCTGAAGCTTCTGGCCCCTATAGCTGCCCACACTTTAAGCAGAGCCCGATTCCTAGCCAGATTCACATAGAACTTCATACTAAGGACTTGTTCTTTCCAGTCCCTACTAGCCAATATCGGTGGCTTTTAATAGCAACAAAAACAACAAAGCACAAAGCATGCCTAAAGGCCAGGAAAACACGTTCTGAGGAGGTAAATCAATTATCAAAGCCAGACAAAGAAGGGGCATAGATGTTGGAATTATTAGACAAGTCTTTTAAAATAGGTCAGCCTGTTAAAGACTTTAAAGGAGAAAGTAGATAGCATGTAAGAACAGATGTGGAATATAAGCAGAGAGTGGAAAAATCTAAGAGAGAATCAAGAAAACGCTGGGGAAAAAACAGTTGAACAGCAGTAAAGAATATCTTCAATGAACCTATTAATGGACTTGGCACAACAGAGAAAGAATCAGTTATGCGGAAGATCGTTCAAAAGAAACTTCAGATACTAAAACGCAAACAGGAGAGAGAATGAAAACAAAATCAAACATACAAGAACTGTGAAATAGTTTGCAAAGGTTTAATATACACACACAATCAATATCATATCAGAAAAATGAAAGAATAGATTGAATATTTTGAAATATACTGGCTGAGAAGTTTAAAAAAATGATAACAAATAACAAGTCACAATTCCAAAATGCTTAGAAAATCCATGCAATATTAAAAAAAATTAAGACAACAAAAACACGTAATGTTTAAAATCTATGTAGAAAAACAAACAAAAGGAAATTCTGGAAAGAAGCTAGAAAAAAAACACTTTACCTACACAGGACCATGGATAAAATTTACAGTGGATGACCTCTCAGAAACATACAAGCAAGAACAGAGAGGTGTTATATATTTAATATGTTCAAAGAATAAAATCATCCCACCAACTTAGAATTGTATATCTAGCAAAATTACATTTTACAAATGAAAAAGAAATACTTTTTCAGACAAACAAAGCGTAAAGGAATTTGTTGACACCAGAGCTTCCCTCCCTACAAAAGAAAAAAGATAAACTATTTAGAAGGGACAAAAGGAAGTGGATTAATATAGAGCTGAACCTTGGATCTAAAGAAAAGAAGCATATCAGAGCAGGAAAAAAATGAAGTTAAAATAAATTTTCATTTTTTATTCTCAACTGATCTTAAACATAATTACTTAAAGTAGTAACTGTAACATCATTATAACCCTGGCTGGTGTGGCTCAGTTGCTTGGAGCACTGTCCCATACATCAAAACATTGGGGATTTAATCCTGGTCAGAGAAAATGCCTGGGTTGCAGGTTTGATTCCTGGTCGGAGTGCTTAAGGGAGGTGGCCATCTATGTTTCCCTCTTACATTGACATTTCTCTTTCGCTCTCTTACCTCACCTCTCTCTAAAATCAATAAATATATTTTTAAAAAGAGTAATATTATTATAGTATATGGATAAGTGAAATGAATGACAGCAATATCACAATAGATATAAGGAAGAATTGAAAACACTCTGTAATAAGGAGCCTCCCCTACCTATAAAGTAGTATAGGGCAATTTGAAGCTGGATTTAAATTAGTAAAATGTTTTTAATAAATATTAGTGTCATGACCACAAATTATTTTAAAGAACTATAGACCTTTGGTTTCAGCTCTTACATAGAGAGAGATTAAGTCATGACACTCATCTTTTCAACAAGAAAAACTGAACAAATTAAAAATTAATGTAAATTTTGGGAATTAATTTTTAAAAAACTAAGATTACAGGGGTAAAACCACAATCCATCAATCTAGAAAGACACAAGAAAGTCAGAGTTACAAGTGAGAACTACTAACCCAGAATGGATGCCTCTGGAGCCATAAACTGGTGGCAACATTTAAAAGATAACGTTGAAGACATGCTGGAGAATGAGTGTGAACTGGCCTGAGAATGAGAGTCTCACAGAGACTACAGTCTTGTGGGAACCCCTATACCTTCCTCAGTTTTACCTCAGGATGACCTTCAGGTTTTCAAAGTGAAGAGCTGAGAAAAGTCCCTTTGTAGTTATGGCATGAAGATAGGGACAGTGATCATTGTAAAATGTGCCCACAGCCTTGGTAACAAAGGTCTAATCTCAAGGAAAAGAACTTTCTTAGAGAGTTATCCCAGGCTGGGGACTAGTCCTTTTATTCCAGTACCCTCTATACTTTTGGTTTCACCTGAAGATAACAATAAATGCTATTGAACTGACAACTTGTGAGCATTACAGCCTGAGAGGGGGGTTGGTTGACTAAGAAACTGAAGTTTAATCATAAGATTACGGAGTGCTTCCCCTCACTACACCTACCTCCACAACTACCTGGCTCCAGAAAAAAGAGTGGATTAGGAAATCAAAGTCAAGAGGAAAGATTAAAAGAACAGTAGGATAATTTAAAGCCTTGGCACCTGTAGTAGAAAGAACATTTCATACTTCCCGACCAATAGCCAGATTAACATAAATCCTCACATTCAAGATTTATTTTATTCAGTTTCTGTATACGTAAAAATGATGTCCAAAGAAGAAATATTGGAAATAATAGTGGCCAGAAAATTTCCGAAACAAATGATTGTAACTCAGTTTCAAGAAGTTCACTGAAAACCAAGCAGAATAAACACCAAAGCAAACAAACACACAAAAGAATATAGGCATATTTAAACAGCAGGAATCCAAAGTCAAGAAGAGGTTAAATAAATGGGGGCTTACATTATCTAAGGATAAATAAGAATGAGATATACAGTGTAGTTCATATCAGTAACCATACCAGCAAGACAAAAATGGAGTGATCTTTTTTAAAGTATTGGAAAAAAGAGACCAGCAACCATGAAATTATCCTTTTAAAGTTAAAGAGAACAAAAACTTTTCTGACAGAGAAACACTGGGGTTATTCTTCTCTAGCAGACCTGACATGATAATGTTGATTGAAAATTATAAAGTGGCTAAAGTATATGAACTGAATGGTGCCATTTACATAAGGTACTATTAGTAATTGTACAATGATACCATATTTATTTTATTGTTATATAAATAAGTAAAAATAAAACAAATATAAAAGTATAGTAAGTGATGAGAAATGTGAATATAGATTTGTGGAGGGAAGAGAATGGAGAGAAATATGAAAGCTTCAATTATGGTATTATCTGCAATGTTTTGTTTATGTGTATGTTTTAAAAAGCTCAATATGAATGGCAGGATAATTGAATTAGAAAGCAAAGAGTGGCAGGCAGAATGGTACTTCCATATTATCATATATGCTTATTTCTATGTTTGAAATATTTCATAAAATAATGAGTATAATAAAAAGTGTGGATAGCCAAAGAAGATCATTGAACACACAAATAAATATACTAAAACCACCCACTGCTACCATTAAAATACATGGGAAAATATATTTTTTCTACTAAAATAATTAGAATAATATCTTTACAAGTTGATAAATAATATTTAAAACATGTTGCATTTAAATATCTCTATCAAAGTATATGATAAAAAATTTTCCAGGAAAAAAAAAACTTTAGAGTAAATAAATTCACAATACCCTAAGATTTTGAATATGTTCTTTTGGTAGTTTCCAATAATAGGTTTATAAGAACACAAAAGGCCTTGGATAATGAAAGCAATCTTGAGGAAGAAGAATTAAGTTGGAAGCATAATACTTCCTGATTTCAACCTATATTGCAAAGCCATAGTAATCAAAACAGAATGGTATCAACATAAAAGGAAATCCATAACACAATGGAAGAGAATGGAGAGCCCAAAAGTAAACTCTTGCATATATGATTAATAAATGTATGAAAAAGGAGATAAAATATACAATGAAACAATAATAGTATCTTCAATAAATGTTAGGAAATGAGCCAAATGCAAATGAATGAAACTGCCCCAGACACAAAATTCAATTGAAAATGAATTAAAGACTTGAATGTAAGACCTGAAATGAGAAAATTTCTAACAGAGAATATGAGGGTAAAGTTTTGACATTAGTTCTAGAAATGATTTTTTAAACTGTCACCAAAGTAAAGGCAACAAAAGCAAAAATAAACACGTCAGGCAACGTCAAACTGAAAAACTTTTGCATAGACAGGGAAGCCATTAACAAAATGAAAAGGCAACCTATGGAATGGGTGAAAATATTTGCAAATAAATTATCTGATAATGGATTTATTTACAGAAATATGTAAGGAACTCAATAGCAAAAAATGTCTGATTTTAAAAATGGGCAGAGAATCTGAATAGACTTTTTTCCATGAAAAGTACACAAATGACTAATAGGTACATGAAGAGGTGCTCATCTTCACTAACCTCAGGAACGTGCAAATCAAACCACAATAAGATATCACCCCATGTGTTAGCATGGCTATCTTAAAAGAGACAAGAGATAGCATCCCTGTTGGCAAGGGTGTAGAGAAAGGGTTAACACTTGTGCACTATTGGTGGGGATGTAAATTGGTGTAGCCACCATGGAAAACAGTACCAAAGTTCCTCAAATAATTAAAAGTAGAACTACCATGTAACTCAACTGTCCCATTAGGACATATACCCATAGGAAATGAAAACAGAATATCAAAGGGATACTTATACTCCTTGCTTGAGGCAACAACATTCACAACAGCCACGGTAGGAAATAAACCCTGTCTGCCAATGGATGAATGAATGAAGTTGTAAATATACAGTAAAATGTTATGCAGCCACGAGAAAGAAGAAAGTCCTGTCATTTGTGACACAGATGTACCTTGAGGGCATTATACTAGGTAAAGTAAGCCAGACAGATAAAGATAAATACTGCATGGTATTGCTTATACATGGAATCATAAAAAAAGCAAAAGATTTATATGATCTTATGAGAAACCAGAGTAGTGTACAGCTTAGGAAATATAGTCAATAATATCACAGTAAATATGTATGGTGCCAGGTGCATATTGGAAATATAAGGAGAACACTTTGCAAAGTATGTGATTGTCTAAGCAATATGCTGTACACATGAAAGTAATGCAAAGTAATATTGCATGTAAACTGTAATTGAAGAAAATTAAAATAAAGTTTAAAAAAAGAAAGAAAGCAAACCCATAGAAAGAGACAGTAAAAATGTGTTTGCCAAGAGCTGGGATACGCAGTTTGACACAAGAGTACAAACTTTTAGCTATAAGTTGATTAAGTCTGAAGGTTTAATGTAAAACATGGTGATTATAGGTATCTATAGGTGATTATAGATAATACTGTATTATATAATTGAAATTTGCTAAGAGAGTATTATTCAAATATTTTCATTCAAATAATATATGAGATGATGATGTGTTAATGAACTTGACTGAGAGAATCCTTTCACAATGCATATGCTTATCAGATTGCCATGATGTAGATTTTTAATAACTTGCAATTTTATTTGTCAGTTATATGTTAGTACAGCTGAATAAAAAATAAAAATAAAAACAGGTTCATAAACCAAAAATAGAAATTTAGTATTTGGAGGTAGAATTATTACATCAAATTTATTCCCATTTAGACACATAAATGAAATGATAAAAAGAAGAAAAATATTTTTGGTTCTTAAATATCATTCTTATTTAAATTTGCATAAATATTTACATAAGACTAATAAATTGTGCAAGTGATCAACCTTTCTGACAAGGTGATTTTTTGTTGCTGTTTGTATATAACATGCCAATTTGAATTCTTTGAGTGGTAATTTTTATTCACACGGACTACCGAATCCTGTGGAGGAAAAGGGAAGGCACTGCCAGGCCCGCAACGGGAGAGTGCCTCAGAGCACCTCCACCACTCTTTCAAGAGAAGAGCACCCGGACCCTTGCCTTGACAGGCTTTTATTGCTTTTCTGGGCACACTACATTGAGGATGGTCCTCATTTACTATGCACAGGTTCGCTTTAGGTGGTTACCTTTTACAGAAAACAAAGGAGAGGATGTTGCTAATGACATCAAAAAGGAAGGATATTTGCAAATGTAAAGGGGCAAGTGGTTGAACGGGTTACATTCATCCTAGGAAGGTTTAGCATAGATTTTAGGAAGTCACTTTAAAGATACACAGTAAATGTTTGTTGCCTCATTTCAGGGTGAGGGAGTTTTAGCAAAAAGCAAGCCTCAAAGCAGCCTAGGTACAATGCAGGTTTGATTTCCTACAGAAGAACCTGTCTGTGGGTGTGAGTCCTGTGTACCAGATCTCGCTTTCCACTGGCCTTTCCGAGTGGGAGCTGGGCCTATGCCACGCAGAATGGCCTCTTATAGTAATTCTTAGCTTTCTTCATGTATTAAATATTTCTAAAATTATTTTAAGAGATATTCACTAATAATTTGCAAGTTACATAAAAGTTCAATGCTTTGAACAATAAAAATTTAGCCATCTGGTAGAGCGCCCAGAATTTTATCATTATAGGTTACATTTCTTTTTTTTTTTTTTTTTAAGATTTTATTTTTATTTCTTTTTAGAGAGAGGGGAAGGGAGGGAGAGAAGGAGAGAAACAGCAATGTATGGTTGCCTCTCACATGGCCCTCATGGGGACCTGGCCCGCAACCCAGGCATGTGCCCTGACTGGGAATCGAACTGGGACCCTCTGGTTCCCAGCCCGCGCTCAATCCACTGAGCTACACCAGCCAGGGCTTCATTATAGGTTACATTTCAAAGAGACATTTGCACCAATATTTTATTTAACATTAATTTATTTATTAAGCTTTAATATTTTATACTATGTATACACTTGTTAATAACTATTATCATGGATTCATCTTAAATGGTGTTATCAGTTTGAATTATGTTTTATTTAGAAGTTTTGGAAACGTCACTAAATGAAATAAGGAGCATGAGCTTAGTACACCTGTTATTTTCTAGTTGCCCCTTTATAAACAGAGGATTAAAAAGAACCAGGAGCTATCAAAAATTTACTCCTAATTTAAAGAACTTTACATCAGTAGGTGCTGACTTAACAATGTTTCTATTATTAAAATGTAACTGATAGATTTAAAATAAATCTGATTTCCTAAATGGCCATCTCTAAGATTTTACTTTGTTATTACCTCACTCTCCTGCAAAGTATTACGTATGAAGTCAGTTGCAGGTGAAGCTCATTAGGACTTAAACATCCAGAGTATAAGAATTATATCTAGTGTCTCTGATCTACACTGCAGAAGACCAGCTTTACTGCACTATCCCAGAGATCCGAGGAGGGACGGCAAGGCGATATTGAAATGAGTCCAACACTCTTTTTCAGAATGCTGGGGCCCAGTCAGGAGCCTTTTCTCTCTCCCACTGACTGAACTACTACAGCAAAATTCCCTTTATTTTTAAAAGGTTTCTTTTTACAATCAGTAGAGAAAACTACAAATCATTAACAGCTCTAAAAGGTTGACATGCAAGAGTAGTTTAATTTTCACCTAGGCTTAAACAAATGGATGCTATGTAAAGGAGGTTTGCTAATCTATCTATTAGCCAGGAAACAGTATTAAACTACAAAACTCTAGGTCCTAGTTAATGGCTAAACATATATTTTCAAAGTCTTAAATCTCTCTGAGTTAAAGATGTATGCAGAGGTTGCTCTTTGTACTTTTGAGACTTAAAGGAAACATCACGTAGGCAAAGTCATTCTTAACCATTAACTATATTTGTTAGAGCTTCAGATGCTTGGTTACTATCAGGCGACAGGAAGGTCTTATTTACATTTTTCTGAGATGTGAATCTATTGTTTTGTTTAACCTTTTACTAAAATCTACTATTTTCAGCTAAAAGCTTCCTAACTTTCCTAGTAATAAAACATTCCTGCTCAGTAGTAAATTTCTGGCTTTGGAAAGAACTGTTTAGATATTTCTTAGTAAATGGCTTCTCTAGCAATTAGCAGTTGCTTCTGCTTTTAGTGTTCAGGTTGCTGGTTTGCTAAATGGCTTAACTCCTCTCCTTAACCCTTTCAGGTGGGGGAGTAGGGTAGCAGTTAGAAGCCTTTGTTTTCAGATGTCAGTGAGTATTGCCACATCTACATCATGCAAGCCATAAGCTAGATTTGGGGTGAACTGCCCCTGGTCGCCTGCCACCGTGCAGCAGCGTCCCGCCCATATCCGACCATGCCGAGAAATGGGCGTGGGTTGGTCCTCCACAAATCAGTGCTCATGGATTGGGTGTAAAGCGGCCTGCAACACTACACATTTGAATATTAGGGATAAAAAAATAAAAGACCAACTGAAATTCTACTTAAAAATACTTCTGAATTATGTAACAGAATAGTAAGAAGATTTTTAAGTTCAAAAATGTAATATTGGAATCATATTTTATTCTCTTTCCTATTTGGAGAATTAAAGACTGGAGTGAGATGCCTGCTAGAAATTCTGAAAAATATCAATTAACTGATAAATTTAAAATATTTATTGAGCTCTTACCCTCAGAATGAAATCACAACTGAACTTCACAGAGGTTCAGAACAGGAATAAAAAAGTCACTTGGTAAAGAGAAAACATAACAAGATTGTCAACTGCAGGTGTCAACATGTCTGCAAGTTGCATTATTAGCCAGAGTTCATACGAGTGCATTGAAAAAAACTATAATTATCTCTTCTAATTGCTTATATGGCCTAGATTCAAACAGATACTTGCTAGTATATTACAGACTTGTGGATGAATTTGGTTTTTCCTACAAAGTGTTTTTAAAAACCTATTTGCTTTTTATTTAAATATTATTTGGGAGGGTGGAGGGGACTGAATATAGTACCTTAGATGGATTGAATTGAACCTTCAAAGGTTTTTAATTTTTTTTTATATTTTAATTTGAATACTTTGAAATGCTCTCTAGCTCACAGAGTCCCTACCATACCCTGCTGACTTACACCTGACCAGCCAATCTAATAATTTCTTTTTGTTGCTTTGTAGTAAGTCCATCCTTATGGTGAGATGGGCGCTTAACATTTGACTCCCCTAACTTCCCTCAGGAGTCTATGTTTACCACGTGATCTTCTATTTTATCCTGCAGGAAGAGTATGCTGACCATGTGTCCTTCCAGGATTCTGCTCTGTGGGGCAGGTTATTATATAACATGCTCAGTTATGACTTTGCTTTCCCTACACAGTTCTGCTGAGGTGCCAAGGATTTCTTCATTCACCAAACTTCAGTTTTCCTGAACTGGAGAATCCCTAGTCCATCCTTGGAAAGGAGTACATGTATATTCTGATGTATTTTTTTTCGTTATTATGGGCCGTTCTTTTAGGTAATCTCTGGGAAAGTCAAGAAAGAGTACTTCATCTAAGTCTTCAGAGTGAAAGCAAGATACAATGTTTTGAAACCTTACAGTGACTCTATGCCATTCTAACTTTTACAAGCGTGACATTATTTCTTTATGTTTATTTTTAATTTGCTATATGTTTACACTTTCTCAAGGAAAGAGAATGCTGGATATGGAAAAAGATATTGTATTTAAAAGTTTTACAAAGCCAAGAAACGGAATCAAATACTCTCTAAATTAACTTTTCTGCACACCCCAGACTTCTCTGTCTAAGGCTTATTTTAATATTGGAGTAAAACTGATCCTTTAAGTAAAAATAAACAAAATCTGCAGTCTAAATTTCTCAAGGTTGATGATTAAATAAATGTATAAACAGCCTGTGGTATTTAGAAAAGTGCCATGAGAAAACATACAAAATGTAGGCAGGAAGAATATAGTGGTTTGAAATAAAATTTAGAAATGAAATGAAATGTTTCTCCACTTAACAGTTTCTTTCAGATATGGCCTTCTATTTTCCTGAGTATTGGTGTAGTCCAACACAATTTGAAAATTCCTGTCCCTAGCAAAATGTCTTTCAAACACAAGGAATTTCAGTTACTGAGTCTTGGTGAGAACTTTGATTTGGGTTGCTTTACAAAAGTAAATATTACAGTGAGTGGTTTTAGTTTGTATCAAAATCCCTGTCTCTAACAAAATGTCTTTCAACCACAAGGAATTTCAGTTACTGAGTCTTGGTAAGAACATTGATTTCTGTTGCTTTACCTAAGGAAATACTACAGGGACTGTTTTT
>PVJI01017237.1:0-36165 GCA_004026765.1 Micronycteris hirsuta | reverse complement strand
TCTGGCCATCACCACACTTCATGTCTATGCGGGGTTTTATTTGTTTTTGTTTTTCGCTTGATCCCTTTGCCTTTTTCACCCAGCCCCACGATCCCCCTCCCCTCTGCAGCTGTCAGTCTGTCCTCACTGTCTCGGAGTCTGTTTCTATTTTGTTCTCAACATCTTTTCTGGGTGCCTTTGAAGAAGCTCTACGAGTCCCGATGACCTAGCTAGGGGCTCCCTCGAAGCTGATGCGACTAGCGGGACCGGGAGGACAGACATGACCGGGCGCCGGGGTGCAGCGATGCTGGCACCGGCGGCCACATCCGGCGGTTCATGGTACGTGTGGGCACTGCCACGCGCTGCTTTCTTCAACTGTCCCTGCTCTTTGTCAGTGGGCGTCCGACCCGTCGTACATGAACTAAGCTTCCTTCCTCCACTTCACTCCCAGCTGTAGCCCTGCCCCCGGTGCAGGCGCTGCCCAGAGTGGGCATCCAGCAAACACGTACTGAGCGAGTGACTGGAGAGTGGGTGAAATGGAAAGGACCCCTCAGAGGTCCCAAAGCATGACTGTTAGAAGTTCCAGCACCGGGCCACACGGATTGGCTGGGTTCCTCGTGTGTGCCTGGCACGTAACCCCGGACGCCTCCCAGGCCACCCTACGGACGAGGGGGCTGTCCTAGGGTCCCTCGTGTTTTCTGACCCCACCACCTGCCACTGTAACAAGAACGTTTCCCCATGTGTTTTTAAAAGAGTCTTCGTGATCCAGAATTTTTCTATCTTTAACATATAAAAGAACATCCTGGAGTGTGTTGGACACTCCTCTTGGCCCTTTGGAGGGCTGCAGTGGTCACCTGAGAGTCATTGTCGTGAGCGTCTGTTTGGGTCACAGTCTTTCCAATAAGTCAGCGGGGCAACTGCTCGGCGAGCTGCCTGCTGAGCAGCCCGGCACCAAGGAAGAGATCAGAGTCACACAGTAACTGCTCTTCGCTCAGCTTTTACTGAACACAGGTTCACTCAGAGTAGAGCATCAATGCACGTTAACATCCTGCTCACACTCTGACCATCTAAGAGAAATATAACACACACACACAGAGCAGTCAATGGGGGGCAGTGAACCTGAGTCCCAGAGTCTCAGTCTGTGGGTCTGGGAGCCATCAGTACCTTGCAAGGAAGGATCTCTGGAGCCAGGTGGGCAGCAGGGCAGGCGAAGTCCTCAGTCCAGCAGGGCAGAGCCTCCCGCGGCCGATGCCAAGGGAGATCAGCGTGGCGTGGAGCAGCACTCTGGGGTGTGGGACTCAGCTGTCTCGGCAGGGGTCTGGAGCGTGCCTCAGTTTACCCTTGAAAGTGGTGTGCTCCACCCTTCTGGGTCTCTTGATAGGTGTCTTGGCACCCCTGACGGCAAGTGGGGAATCTCCCCAGGAGCTGGTCTGTGGGCAGTCCTGCTCTGCAGACCTGGCTGTTCTGGTCACGTGTGCGGATATCTTAGGTGTGCCCCCTTGCCAGATGGGTCTGCTCTGACTTAGGCAGTTTCCCTCTTGAGCCAAACTGTCCTGGCTGGCTGGCAGCCATCTTGGTTGACATGAGTGACTCCACTTTGTTTTATATGCTTTATGCTCTCTTGACCGGACCAATGCCATTTTATTGGTCCTTCCCTCAACAGGCATGGAGGATGCCTCTGTGTAACTTGTCCCAATACTGCCAGGTGCTTCCCAAGAGCAGCTGACGAGTCCCCTGTCCCATTAACAGGGTGTGAACGTCCATGTCTGCAAAAACACCCGCACTTGGCATCCCAGGGCTGGTGCATTTATGCCAGGCTAGTAGGTGTCAAGCGATGTCTCATCCTGTTTGTATCTGCATTTCCCCAATTGCTGAAGAGTCCTCTGTGCCTTCCCAGCCTCAGCCTGGCCCCGCCTCCACCCCCAGTTCACTCTTTTGCTTGCCTTTCTCCGCTCCCCTGGCCTCTCATCCAGAATAACAGGCTGAGGTCGAGACTGCAGCCCCAGCTGTGGAGTCTCACCTCGCTGGGACCCAGCCTGCACCAGCACCTGCAGGCTGTGCCGCTTCGGCTGGGGGCCTTCGCCCCTCTGGGCCTCAGAGGCTCACCTGCCAATCAGGGAGGAAACTTGAGAATGAGGTGAGTTTATTTATGCGATGCTGGCACTTCTTACTGCTGAGCAGCGGTGGCTGTCGGGAGTTAGGGCCCTCGCGGTCCTGCGTTGTCATCATCCGTTTGCCTGACCGGCCCCCACAGCCTGGCAGGACCCCGGGGGGGGGGGCTGCGTGCCGCACTTCCTATTTTCAGCTCCCGGCAGTGCTGGGCAGACAGACCTCGAACGCATCGTGTCAGCCTCGCCGGAGGAGAGTTAAGTGTCAAATGATGGGTTGGCCTAGATGCCTTCCAACCCTGAAATTCTATGATCAGGAAATTACCCAGGAAAAAGTTTCCCTTGCTGGGTCCTTTCTAAGGTTTCTCAGTGGGACTTTATTACACACTGCAGGTAATTATAGGAGGCTTCGGCAGGGAGAGCTCTGCGTGACCTGATGGCTGCTGGGTGCATTTTGGGGGCTATCATCTTTCCACTGTCCAGGTGGCCGGAGTCCTGGTGGAGGCAGGGCCTCTCCCTTCGGCTGGGTGGTGGGAAGCAGCTCTGGGGACCCAGCCTCAAGCTGGTGGCCCTTTACTATCTACCCTGGGGGATGGCAGGCCAGCATCTAGTGGCATGTGAATGACATCTAGAAAGTCATGGGGAACCAGAGCGGAGGAGAACTTTAAGATGTCCAGTCCAGGGGTCACAGTTTCCTATGCCCACAGGGACCACATGAGGAATAGCAATGGATAAAGAGGTCTGGGTAAGGCAATAGGGAGTGGTGGGGCCTGTGGCAAACTGGAAATTTGACTAGGTTCTGATGGAAGAAAATGACTACTGCTCAGTCCCAGGAGAATGTGAGCCCAAGGTCCCTGGACCAATCTTTCCTTTATGAAAGAAAGTTAGAGTCCAGATTTTTGGTGAAGTTTTCTGATATTTAAAAGTTACAGCTATTATCATTTGCAGTACATGACAGATGAAACATCCCATGAGGCAACAGTTTCCTGAGGCAACAGTTTCCATATCTTCCGATTTAGTGCGACATTGGACAAATTGGGAAACTGAAGCTCAGGATTTGAGGATTTGCCAAAAATCACCAAAGAGGTAGTGACCCCGGGGGATGTGAAACATGGTCCTTTGTGGCTTAGTCTGGGCATGTTGCCCACCACCCTGACAGGCTCCTCACCGCCACCTTTCCCAAGGAGGAGCTGAAGCCTGGAGGTACAAGGAGGCTTGCTCAGAGTCACACGGCTTGTGAGTGCTGAGTCCAGTCAGGCTGTGGCTTCTGGCCCTCCACTCTGGGACGCTCCGGCCACCGTGCTGCCAGAAATGGCCCTGGAACGGCTCCACTGAAAGCCGGACTGGGAGCTCGGCAAAGGCCAGATTCAGATTCACTGCCCACCTGCAGAAAACGGCGTGCACACCAGTGGGCAGGAAGCTGCGGCTGCCCAGGGAGATCCGTTGGTGTGTTTGCTGAGCTAACACTTTCAGCCCTGAAGGTTGCCTGGCAACCTGGATTCAGGTACTGACTCTGCCTGCTGCCATCTGTGTAACCTTGGACAACTGACTTCACCTCTCTGGGCTCACCTGCACAGGGGCTGGCATAAGGGCATCTAATACAAGGTTGTTTGGAGGATTGACTGGCTCAGTCCCCATGAAGTGTTTGGGACAGGGCCTCTCTAAGTACTTAATAAGTGTTAGTTTTTGTTCGTAATGTCCAGGCACGTAGTAGGTGTTCAGTGAGGACAGTCACCCTTCTGCCTACATCATATCTTGTTACTTTCACAAAGACCACACATTTCATGCATATTTACTTCCCCATGCACCTATATGGAAAGCCCCGAGCCCAGAGAACCTTGCGTTTTTGTACTTAGCTTTGACCTGCTGAGAATTTTCCAAATGTTCAGCTTTTTAAACCCCCGCGATGAATATTACTGCCAGAATGTGCAAGCAAGCATATCAAAGGGACTGAATTCGGGTGCTGGGTGAGGGTGCCGGGGTTTTAAAGACAGAAAGCAACAGAGCTTTCCTGTCTTTGCCCTCGATCTGCTGTGGCTGTGGCCTCTTCTCTTTACCACTTTGAAAAAGGCTGCCGGTTATTTGCATGAATCCCGCAGTGTGAGAACTTGGGAAGAAAGACCTGGAGAGCGGTTGTCATGGCCACTCACCTGTCGTTACTCCCGGCAGGGACTCCCCACGCCTCCCGCAGCCCACGTGCCATTTGCTGTGTGATACAGAGGGCCCGTGGAGTCTTCCCGGGCAGAGAAACACTATGGGAAGTGGGGCTGGTGTTCAGAAGGCCACTGATTGGTTTAATCTCTGACACCGAAATAGCCAATGGGAAAGGGGGTCCGGGCCTGGGAGTTCCAGGGGGAACAGGCATGCGGCGGGTTCCCCAAGGACAGACCTAGCCCAGAGGAAGTGACTAGAAAGGGGCATCGTGAGGGGTCTGTCACCTTTGCTAATTTGCTAGGTGACAAGCCACTGTCCTCCTGGGGTGACATGATCAGGCCCCGTGTCCCTCTCTGACCTCACCCAGTAAAAGTATCCTGTTGGCTCAGCAGGCTCCCCCTGCACGGGCCTTCGGGCTGAGCCCGCGCTCAGGGCTGCCTGGTGATGTGACACTGACTCGCCTCTCTGTCTGAACTTGGCCCCTCAGCCCTGGCCGGGCATGGCCGTCACTCGGACGCTCCCCGGTGCTGCCTCCGCTGTCACCCCCCCCAACCCCCACCCCCCCGTCCCGCAGGATGTTTACTGCTCTGTTTGATGTGATCACTGTGTATCACCCGCATCCGCATTGGGGCCTGGCGTGCTCTGGGCCCCAGCGAGTCTTTGCTTGATGACCAGTGGCTCCTGGTTGTTTGTTTTACAGCCGAGAGTCTGGGCCAGGCGGTTGAGGAACCTCTCTGTTCTCGAAAAGCTTCCCCGCACTCGAGAGCACTTCCCTTCCTGAGAGCCTCAGCTCCAGCCGGACCCGCGCAGGGCTCTCGGTTCCTCCCAGCAGAGCCAGAGATCCGAGTGTGTGGAGCTCTGGGGAGTCACTCGGAGGAGGGGACTGGGGAGGGCAGAGGCCAGGCAGGCGCCGTGCAAGGACATGCCCCCGGCTGGGCCACAGGGACCCTGGAACGTCTGCCACAAAGCTGGTTCCACATTGAGGGCAAGGGTCCTCGTACAGCCCCAGGTCTCTCAGTCACTGTCTGGGGGCTGCCCGGGGCGGGGCGGGGGTGGCCTCAGGAGGGGCTCAACTCCCAGGCGAGGCATCTCCTCTCTGTCTGGGGCGACCCTGGCCGCAAGGGGCAACTAGGAGCTGCTAGCAGCAAACAGCCATAGCAGACGAGGAGTGGCGGCCCAGCCCAGAAAAGGCCATCCCACAGCGTCCCCTCTAGAGCGACCGGGCACCTTCCAGGTAGCCTGACTCCACCACACCACCCCCGCCCGGCCGAGGACAGGAACACCTGAACCCTGCCTGTGCAGGTGAGGTGACGCCCCGGGTAACCTGCTACCTGAGGCAAGCCCAGCACCTCTTGGTTACTAAGCCCTGCCCCTCTGTGCTGCCGTGGGGAGTCACTGAAGGACACTTAGCCATGAGTGACAGGCTGGCCGTCCCCTAGCCACTGCATACGTGGCCCCTAGGCTCCCCTGCCATGAGGTGTGCCGGACGTTGGTGGCGGGAGAAAGTGAGCAAATGACACATGTTGCTTGTTTGGGAAAGGAATTGCTTTGAACTAAACTGTATTATGACTTTTTAAAACCCTTCTGACATGTCATTTCTGCGAGAGAGTCAGAGGCAGGCCAGGCCCGTCCTGGGCAGCGGCGCCCTCCGGCTGCCCTGGCGGCCCCTGTGCAACATCAATGTCCGCGGGCCTGGGGTCACCATCCATTATTGACGTGCAGAGGGCAGTGCGCTCTGGTCAGAGGGAGGGAGGAAGCCCAGGCTGTCCTGAGCATTTAGAAAGTTCTTTTCACCCCCACCCCCAGGGGAAGGCATTCTGCACACCTCACCGGTAACGAGAGCTGAGACGGCGTGTGGCTGCAGCCGCTGTGTGTCCACAGGGTAACCCGAATACCCAGGGGATTACTATCTTCCGTCATTGTTGTTTAAGGTGGGCCCCCACTCCACATTCAGGAAAAAAGCTAAAACAATGGCACCACGTCCCTAATTCTCAGCTGCTGTTTCCTGCCAATTAGAATATTCCAGAGTCAGACCCAGACCCAGACCTGTGGTCCCAGACTTGCCACCAGCCCACCTGCAGAGAGTGGGCTCCAGAAGGGCATTGGCCAGCAGGCTTCCAGCCGCCCCTGGGCGCTCACCATGCCTGGGACCCGGCCAGGCTTCCCGTCATCTGAACCTCGGCTTCCTCCTCCGTCCCACAGGAAGCCGGAGCTCGGGGGGGGGGGTGGGGGTGGGTGGCTGGGGAGGGCACTACTGTGAGGTTTAACGGCTTAACCTGGTGCTGGTGCAGGAAAGATCTCAGAATTAGAGTGCACCGTCCTGACCTCTGACCTTCCGTCTCGAGCAGGAAGTGGTCCGAGAAATCACACAGTACAGGGCTTTCACGAATAGTTGGCAGCTTGAAGCCTGACATTCAGGTCCCCAGACTCCCACCCAGCGCTCTGCAGGGGCTGCTGCTCTGTCCTCACCCAGAGGCTCGATGGCTCTGTCACTCCACAGGAGCCCTTAATATTTGCTCTGTGTGCCTGAGCTGAGCACACTGCAGGCACGCCGTGGTGAGACCTTCCCGCCCTCTCCCGGCTGTAAGAGTGAGCATTTTTTTTCTCCCTCTTTTTCAGATGAAGAAACGGAGGCTCAGAGAGGTTAAGGCACACCCCGAGGTCACACAGCGGGTAAGTGGCAGAGCTGGGATTTGAACCCATCTCTCTTTGGCTCCAGAACCAGTGCTCTTAACTGCCTTGCTTTGTCTTTTGTCTGCCTGAAACCGTGTTGAAATGATTGTCCCCCTTCCACCCCAGTGTAGGGGACCTGTGACTTGGTGACTGTTGTGTGTGGCTCCCTGTGCCTCCTACAGCACCCAGGTCACAGTGCGCAGCCCATACCTCTAGGAGGTTTAGAAGGAAATCCTGTGTAACCCCACGTGGTCGGGCAGCACTGAGGGAATGGGAGCGTCATCCAGCCATCAGAAAGCTCTGGTTAATGGAGGGTGCCCCCTCTGTAACGGAGCTTTTACTGTAATCAAACGCATCAACTCCCAACAACACTTGAAATGCATTCTGCCCGATTATAAAGAAGGCAAACTCCATGGATGAATTTACAGGCAGTTTTGAGGATGAATGATTCTTTCTCAGTGATTCAGTGAAAGTAGGGCCCTTGACTTCGTGGTAGGACGGTGAGCAGGGAGGTGGTGCGGGTGGGGTCCAGCGTGGGGCCCCCACCCCTCATCAGTCAGGCGCCCTCCAGGGGCTGACTCCCCCATCAGCCACTCTCTGCACCCCGCCGTGTGCCTTTGATGGTATTTGGGTCCTTCTGCCTCTAATGTCCCCTCTCTCCCACCACCAGGGGTGCCCGAGTGCTGCTCCCCATCTTCGAAACCCGCTCTTTTTTTTGGAAGGTTTCTTAGAAGCTGTTTCTGAGAAATCTTTGAGAATGAGCCAGCCCCACTTAGTGACACGGCTCCAAATGAACTGCCTGACTGGGCCTCTGAGGTCTCCAGAGACAGCCTGTGGGGCAGGGGCAGGAAGAGGGCCTGACATGGCTCTGGGGCCACCAGCAGGGGCGGTGGGTGTGGTCTGCCAAGGGCTTTGGTTTTCAAACCAGCTTGGGGGTGGCGAGAAGGCCCCATAGTTGGGCTGGGCCTCGCCCCCGCTGCAGCTGGGAAAGCTCCGTTTCAGTTGCTGCTTTCCGCCTGAGTCTTTCCGCCTGAGTGTGTACAGTCCAGTTTCAAGGACATTTGAAAAATGCTACCTAACAGCAAGTGTTGTTGCCCAGAAATCCGGAAAGCAGGTTCTAGGTCTGGGTCTGCCAGGTCGCACTGTGTGGACCATGCCAGCCCCTTCCCTCCTCTGGGCCTCAGTTTGCCCATCTATGGAGCAAGCACGGCTGTGGCTCCATAGCCCCTACCCAGCTGGGGTAGCAATGAGCTTTGATGATGCACATGCAGATTTCTGTTTGTTTGTTTTTAGAGAGAGAGAAACATTGATTAGTTGTTGCACTGATTTGTGCATTTAGCTGTTGTTTCTTGTGTGTTCTTGTATGCGCCCTGGCCGGGGATCAAACCCACAACCTTGGCATATCGGGACTATGCTCCAACCCATTGAGCTAGCTGGCCAGGGCCTCATGCAGGTTCTCTAGTTGACCAGGCAGAGCCATTGAAACAGAGAAGGGGGGATATGTGGTATTTGACACAAGCACCCCCACCCTCCGTGGGCGTCCTGGTCAGGACAAACCCAGAGCCTCGCGCATACCCGGGTTCAAGGCTGAGCCACCGTGGCTGACAGAGGCCACTCCACCCTTCCAGGGAGGCCTCGTCGTGGCTGTGGGCTGTCAGGGAGCCAGACCCTCAGGCCCCACAGTGGAGCTGGGTGCCCCATCAGGTGCTGTGCGCCCCACATCCTGCCCAGACACAGAGGAGCCTGGCACGCGGGACTCACGCTTTCCTGCCGCGGTTCCGGGCAGCTGCACAGATGCACAGTGTGGTCTGCAGTATTTTTGGTGTGTTGTTTTTGCAAAGGCCAGAGGAAGTCTGCACGCCGAGCCCCACACGCCCCGCCCCGTGGACAGCTTATCTGCTCAGCGGGGTACAAGCAAGCTCAGCAAGGAGAAGAAACCTCTGGACACGAGGTCCAAAGGTCAGAGGTGACCCACACTGAGCTGGACACTGTCCCAGGCTCATCCTAGGCAGGGCTGATTTGAGGTTGCTGTTGTGACCGTCCCATTTTCCACAAGGGGACCCTGAGGCCCAGCCATGATCAGGGACCCCCACGACCAGGGCCCCCCACCTTTGACCACACGCAAACCCGAACGAACCTCTGCTCCCTGGGTTCGGAGTGCTTTTCACTCCGCCTTCAGAGCACAGATACGGGGTGGGCAAAAGTAGGCTTTCAGTTGTTTGTGTGGAAAATAATATAATAATAAATAACGACAATACAAGAATAAACACTGTGTTTCACATTCTCACAACTGTAAACCCACGTTTGCCCGTGCCTGTACTGGTTGAGGGTCTACCACTGTCCTCAGCAGGGGGGCCACAGAGGAAGTCCTGGCTTGCCTGGTGGGGAGCGACAAACAAGGAATTCCAGACACAGCAGTGTCACTTTGTGCTTCAGGCTGTGAAGGAAAATGCAGCTGCGCAAGGTGATAGTGATGATGATGATGATGTTTTAGAGTGACCAGGGAAGGCTTCTCGGAGAAGGACATTTGGGCAGACCCAGGAATGAGCAAGCAGCCATGTGGATTCTAGAGTAAGAACATTCTAGATAGCAGGAGCAGCATGTGCAAAGGCCCCGGGGCAGAGAAAATGCTCGTTGTAGCATCACACTCTTTGATTCTGATTCCCTCTGTGTTGGCCTCCCCACTCTCGCACCAACGCAGCTACTACTCTGTATTGTCCCCTCCATCTGTCCCCTCCCAGTGTCTGGAAGGGTGTGATGGGGAAAGCAGTTGTGTAGCAAGAAAAATCGAAAAGAATCAAATTGGGCAGAAAGGAGGTGCATCTCCCACAGGAAACGCCCATCTCCTTCCTTCGCCCGTCAGTCCAGCCCACTCTCGGGTGGCGTTTGAACTGGTTCCTGTGTGTTTTTGGTGGAAGCACAAGTTCGAGCCAGGACTGTGAGTGTTAGTGCACTGTGACCCACTCTTTCAGGCCCTTCTTTCCAAACGGTGCAGAGACTTGGACTCCAAAACCATAGAAATAGAGGAAGACACTGTGTCGGAGCTCGCTGCTGACGTCGAGCTGACTGCAGGAGAGGAGGCTCCAGCGAGCAGAGCCCGGGGTGCAGGCAAGGGCAGGGGCAGGCCTTGGTCCAGCCATGGCCAGGAGCAGGCTGTGGTCCTGGGCAGGCCTGTCTCATCTGGGGGGCCAGTTCTCCCCACCACTTGTGCTGGTATTGAGGCCTGCCTGGCCCCCAGGCTGGGTGTGCTGGGAGCATGCTTGGGGAGCTAAGGTCTCCAGGTTCTAGTCTTGGTGCCACCAAAGACTCATATGCCGCTTTGGACAAGTCCCATCTCCTCCCTGAGCCTTGAACCCTGTAAGTGGCAAAGGAAGCAGAAAAGCGAGGCCCTCCCTCAGTTTCTCTGACTCTGAAAAGCCCCGAGCCCTTGCTCTGAGGCAGGCCGCAGCCAGGCCCGGGGACGGGGCCTCCCGGCAGCTTCCCTTTGATTTCATACAACTGGGGCCCCATGAGGGGGGAACGACCTTGGGGTCCTGCCTCGGGCATTCAGATCAAAGCTTCAAGCAGTTCTCCCTTCTCCCTGATCTGGGGCCTGCGGCTGCCAAGCCAGAAACACATCCGTGAGCGGAGGAGCGTCTGTCTTTCCTCGGGGCCCAGAAGGAGTTATTAAATCTTCCATTAAGTGAATCTCATTCAGCTGGAAAAATAATACTCAGAAAGCAGTTCTGCCTGGTTACTGGCCTGTGAGCTCCTCCGAAGTTTCCCATAAGGGATAATCAGAAAGCTTCTGCATCGTGAAACTCAGAGCCTGGACCTGCCTACCTCCTCCCCAAAGAGTGGGCGGTGCCTGGAGGTAGACCAGCAAGCCCATGGACAGATCACTGGGCTGCCCATCTGTCCATTTGCCCAGTAAACGGCCCCCCCATGGGGGGCCAGAGCTGAGGGTACGGTCCCAGCGATACAGAACTAAAGGAGACACAGTCTGTACCCTCGACCGTCAGGCTCAACCTGACCACATGCTCCAGTTGGTTGACTTCCAGACAGTTCTCACTGAGCTCACTCTCAAGTCATAAAAACTCAAACATTAAGAAACTGTCACCTTGCTACGCTGTGTTTAGCCTGGTGTCTGCCCCCAAATTCATTGGTTTAATATGTTCTGTGTTTACTAACTAAGGCTAATGTCTCTCTTAAAACCAAATCACATTTCCTTCTGGTCCGCTTCACCGAACACTTCTGAGTCTCACAGGGACCCTGGGGGAGGGGGGGAGAGGGAGTCGGGGATGTTCCCGGCAGGTGGCCCCGGAGACGTGGCACTCACCAGCTGGGAGGAGGCATGAGACAGGAAGTCGCTCCATCAACAAGGACATGTTATTGATAATAAAATACTCTAATAGGTGGAGAATAGAACAGCATCGGTGTTAAGTCTGGGATTTGATTTGATTTCCCTTACGAGCTGATACGTTAGCCTATCAGTGTTTCATGGATGTGGGCGGAAGACAGGAGACTCCCGGGTCAGAGACCAGTGAGTGACTTTGTCACAAGTGCTAGGCTGGTGTCAGCTCCCGCTTCGCCCCTAAGTCCTCGGGGGCCGGTCACAGGGCCCAGACCCATGCTGGCACCTGTGATGGGTTTCAGTACAGACCAGGTACACTGAGTTTGGGGAATCCACCATGTGTAACAAAGAGAAAGCAAGCCATTCCTTTGTGTTTCAGGATTTCTGGCTGTAAACACAACCCTGAAAAATTATCCAGACAAAGAGCCTGCAGGGCACTTCATTCTTAGCTTACCCTGAAAACGCAGATACGTACGAGACCCATGGAGGAGCAGCTTCTGACACTAAGGTGGCATTGAAGGAGTCCACACTTGAATCCTAGGTCTGGCACCTACTACCTGTGAGATTAGGCAGATTGCAATATCTGGACTTCTTTTAGCCTCAGTTTCCTCATCTGTAAAATGGGGATGATATCTACCTTTCAGGTGATCATTAAAGAGTATGTAAGATCACTCTTCTAGGAACTCCGCGGGGAACAAGAGGAAGTCTCTGGGCTCAGGGAGCTGAGTTGCAGGGAGGATCTTTTCAGCTATACGCAAATGTATCATGTCAGAAAACAAGGATGGGGAAAGGCAGGGAGAGGGTTCCCCATCGTGAATCAGGAATACAAACGATTCAAGGAAAGCCTCTCCAAGGCGTGGACATGTGACCCAGCCTCCTGAGTTAAGCAAAGAATATCTTAATATCTGTGGGCAAAGCATTCCGGGCAAAGCTCATAGCCTGTGCAAAGGTCCTGTGGTCATCATGCTTGAGGCCCGTGTGCCTTGAGCAGAGAAAAGCGTAGACAATGGAGTCGGACAGCAGGCCAGGCCCAGCTCTCACAGGCCCTTGTAGACTATGGTAAAGACCTTGGATTTCGTTCTAGGTGTGGAGGGAACCCACTGGAGACTTGAGCAGGTGAGAGGCATGAGCAGAGAACAGTGTGGGGAGGACATGGAAAGGTATGAGGTCTGGGAAGTGATTCTGTCCTCCTATTACCAAGAACTTAGACTGTCAGCTTCATGGATCCTGGCTCCGAGGTGAGGGGCTGCTGGGAGGGTCCTTTCGTGCCTGCAGCCGAGCTCAGAGTGAACTCTTTACATTTTAGGGAAGAGGTGACTCCGTCCATACTTCCAGAGGCTGAGCTCAGGCCACAGAAGGGAGTGAAGGTTGCTGGGACAGAGTCCAGGTCTGGGCATATCAGGAGGCCGCGGTTCTCCAAGCCTGCCTGTCCCCCTGCAAACCAGGGAGAAAACCACATCGGGGCCGGAAGGGGTGGTCTCACAAAGATACGTGGGATCTGAAGGCCAAGATTGGTCTGCATCAGTAAGAGGAAGCGAGTTCACCCTAACCCTTCAGCCTCTGGGTTTTCAATGATGCCCCTTCGTTGCTGAGAATGAAAGTCTTCGATGGGAAGCTCTGAGTGCGCAACTCCCACACAGGCACCTGCCCGCACCTGCTCGTGTCTTCCTGCGACAGGTGTCGGACATTCACTGGGAGAGGGAAGGGTCGGGACCCCAGAGGACAGCCCAGGACCCCAGACAGGACAGCCGGGCGGCCCCTCTTCGGGCCTGGTGTCCCCCACACACAAACTCCCGTGGGCCCTGCGGCAGCCCAGGGCACTCACGGGCAAAGTCTGCGTTGGCCCGTGTACGGAGGAGGGAGGTTTCAGCAGGTCACCCAGCTGGGACCCTCAGGGGAGAGCCTCGTGGGGGCTGTGTGTGGCCAGCCACTGCCAGAAACGCACCTGGACTTGGTGCCCTGTCCCGCCTCGGCCGCTCCCAGACCTCAGGGCGACAGCCTGTTCAAAGCCCACCTCTCCCCACTGCGTTGTAGGCGGAGATGAAAGGAGGCGAAATGGGCAGAACAAGAGGTTTCAAGAGTGCTGTGTTCCCTGAGTGGGAGGCCGTTTGATGGGCGCAGGGGACACGCTGTGCAGCCTCCTGCCCCCAGCCCTCTGGAGCCGGGACAGAACGGCCCCCTCCTGGGGTCCCCCTGGCCACAAAGGCAGTCCCCGTCCTGGGGGTCAGCGTTGCTCACTCCCTCTCTCCTGCCCGACTTGCCTCCTCCGTTGGGCAGAGGGTGAGTAGCAGCCGTGCGCACCTTTCGGGGAGGG
Source organism: Micronycteris hirsuta (assembly GCA_004026765.1). Classification (NCBI taxonomy): domain Eukaryota; kingdom Metazoa; phylum Chordata; class Mammalia; order Chiroptera; family Phyllostomidae; genus Micronycteris; species Micronycteris hirsuta. The sequence goes on along the minus strand of PVJI01017237.1, from coordinate 22,604 downwards.
GTCGGCTGAGTGGGGGTGTAATCCCCTTGCCTGTGTGGGCAGGTGATGGGCCCCAGCCGGGCTCCTGCTATGAGCCCAGCTCAGGCCGAGGCTCCGAGGTAGACCTCAGCCTCAGGAGCTGCGGCTCTGCGGCTGGACTGCTCAGGTCCCCTTTAAGCTTCGCCCTTTACAAAATGTATGACCCTGGGGCCTCTATTTTCTCATCTGCAACATAGGCACATTAGTTGATTCGGCGAGGTTGTAGGACGAAAGCTCTTAGGCCTGCTCCGAAAACTGTCCTCAGCAGTCAGTGCCAGGAGCGCCCCCTCCGTGGGGTTACTGCAGAGAGCAAGTAGAGAGGCTAGCAGCCCTCGCTGGGGCCAGAGCACTTTGCTGCGACCCTGCAACCGTGGTCAGCGGCTTGTCCAAGGTCATACAGCCGATCAGGGGTTGGAACCGCAACCCCCATCGACGTCCCCCCTTCCACCTGGACCTGTGCTGTCCGCCTCTACCCCTGCTGGCCTGAGGAGCGACCCTGAGCAGATCCTCGGACCTGCCTGAGCCCCTCAGTCCAGTAAGTGCTGGACAATGAGCCGCCTTCTAACCACTGGTGATAGAAGGTGGGAGGCAAGGCTGGGGGGCTGCCAAGCTCCAGTGGTGGGGGGGACAGAGCCTTCTGGGGGTTCCCCAGTCCCTCCCACCCACTACGCAGTTGAAACACAGCCGCAGCAGGGCTGGCCGCCACCGCAGGCTCAGCCAGGCCAGCGAAGGTTTGAACGTGGTTGGATCTTGGGTCACCCTCCCCCCACAGCGGCCGTTGTACAAGTGCCCGCGGCCCTCACTGTGAAAGGAGCACCACCTGGCAGAGCTGTTGTGACGGCGAAGTGAGCACCTAGGAGAAGCGCCCCGCTCGGTGCCTGGCACACAGCCGTGGCCATCAGGGACAGGTCCCCGAGCCTCCTTCCCAGCGTGTGTTTGCATGGGTTTCTTCGGGACTCACCAGCTGTGCGTGCAAACGGGGAGATGTCCACACCAGTATCCCACTCTCTGTGTGGCTCCGAGGACTCCTGCTCCTCCAGACTCTGGGGACACCTCCCACACGTTCTCACCGTGTGCCTCGTCACCGCTGGGCTCCGCGCTCTGGTCTGCTCTCTGGGCTCCACTGCCCCGGGCTGCCTGTGCTCTCTCCTATTTCCTGCTGATGCCTCTCCAGGGCTGGCTGGTCTCAGCTCTTCTGGATGCTCTCTGGGCCCTGGGGTACGACCCCGGCCCATCTGCTGCAGAGCCGTGTTCCCAGGCCTGCCAGGGGCCCGCCCCACAACCCCTTGTCAGTGAGACAAGGTTCCCCTCCTTCCCCAAGTGTGGGGCCCAGGATGGGGCAGGGCCACAGTGTGTGGAGCTGGATGGGGGGCTCCTCTGCAGAGGAGGGCTTCTCCGAGGAAGGCTCTGGCGGGGCTGGTCCAGGGCGGCTTTATCCCAGGGACCCCACTGGCACCCTGACACCCCTCCAGCCCCAGGGATGTCGGGGATGGTTCATGCCAGACGCATGCTTGTTGTCTGCGGCTGCCCCCCATCTCGGAACATGTGAGTGGGTGCTGGGCCCCTCACCATTTGCCTCCAGGTTTATCCTGCGATCTGAATCCCCGTTCTGGGTGTCACCAGAGTTTCGTCCCCTCCACCCCTTTGGGACTCTTCTGGATGCCCCATCAACTCTTAGAGTTAAAAATCTCCCCATGGAACTAGGGGCGGGGGGAGGAAGTTCTCCATTAAACCCACACCGACTCTGGGAACCTCCACGCTAGACCGGCCAGGACCCCAGCCTCTCCCTCAGGCAGGAGTTGTTAGAACCAGGGACAGGCCCCCGAGGTGGGGTAAGTGGGGTTCACAGCTCTGAACAGCTTAGTTTTTGCCACAACGTCCATGCCCCAAAATTGGGGAATCCCTTTTTTTCTCCAGGAGCAGCTGCCGGCCTGGGCATGGCCTGCTGCCTGTGAGGCTCCCTAAATTCCTGACTGCATTCACGCCTCGAATGGTGGGTGGGTGTCTTCAGACTCCGAATGCAGCGCCCCTCCGTCCTCACACGTAAGAAGCTTTGTGGATTTAAGTTCCTTTTGTGCGGCTCACAGCGTGAAAACGTATCCAGCCCTGGGTCCTATGACCCTGGGTCCTATGACCCTGGCCCTGGTTCGTTGTGTGTCTGGGGGCCGCCCCTCCAGACCGCCCGATGTGAGCCTGGATCTGTGCCTCAGGAAACCTTGTTTCCTCCTCCAGCTCCCACGAAGGGGCACTCGAGAGGCACTAGCACAAGAAGAGGAGTTCTCAAGCCCAAGAAGCCTCTCCCAGCCTGCCGGTGGGTGTGGGGACGTGGGCAAATGGTCAAGTTGGTGCAGGAAGGAGCGGGGAAACTGAGGCCCCAAGGAGACAGGCTTCCCCAGGCACCAAGGAGGGAGATGGGGCTGCTCTCCATGCTCCAGCAGGGTCGAGCACAACCCCTCCCTTCCCAACTCCACGTACTAATTGCTGCTCACAGCTCGTCAGTGGCCCCCCATCGTTTTCATCCCAAATCCACATTCCTGAAGACGTCCGTGACCTGGGCCCACCCCCACAGCCACTCTGAGGGGCACCCAGCTCTTCTTCACTGTGCCAGGTGCCCCCCTCATATGCCCCTACCGCCACCACCATGTGCTTTGGGGAGCCGCCTGGTTACCCCGTTCTCTCTGCTCTCCTCCCTCATTGTCAAAGCCCCCTGTCTTCGAGGCTCCTCCTCTCCATGGCCACCTCCACAGAGCTTCTCTGTCCCTTCAGTTGTCACGAGTTGGCCATGGTGGCCTCTCCAGGGCCCATGGCATTCCCTTTGGAGGTGCTGGTCCCTGATGAACAGAGAGTCACCTGTATGAACGGCTGTGTCCACCTGTGGGCACCCCCTCACCGGGGCTGGGCTTCTCTTGGGCGATGTTTTCTGGAGGATCTGGGTCTGGCCCAGGCGGTCCAGGTCTGGGCCAGCTTCGGGGTGACTCAGTGGGTGAAGCTCAGGCGGAAGGAGGAAAGGGGGGCTCCTGCCCAGCCATGCCAGGCCCCTCAGATGTGGGCTCAGGGCAGGGGACAAGCCCTGTCCGGACCCCCTTCGTGTTGCTCAGCCTGGGCTGGAGGTCAGCTCCTTGACAGGTCACTGGACTGCCCTGGGCCTCGGCTGCCACCTTGGAAAGACAGAGCTGCAACCGAGCGCCAGAGCTGTGGCTGTCATGGGCTCAGACAGTTTGATCCACTATGGTGCTTGGACCAGGGGTGATGGAGAGAAAGCCCTCCGTCCAGGGTGTCTGTCCTTCTAGATGAATAGACAAGTCAGTGCTGTGTGTGGCCACCTGAGAGGCAGGGATGGCTTTTAACCTCCGTCGTACGGTGGGGGACTTGGAGCTCAGGCCATGTCATGTCCCTGGGGCCAGCCACCAAGGGCTCAGTGCATTGCCAATTTTCCCATGCAGGGCCCCTCCCCAGCTGCGCAGATGGGCCAGCCCCCAGCCCTCTGCACCCGTGGCTTTGTCTGCTCTTTTCTGGTTCGGTCTCAGTCCCTGATGCTTCTCTAGCTCCCTCTGCGGGGAGGTGCCACGCTAGGGGAGCTGGGTGTGTCTCGGCATTTGGGGCACGGCTCTGACAGCTCTGACGCCTCAGCTCTGACACCCTTTTGCTGTGTGGCACTGGAAAAGTGTCTTCCCCTCTCTGAGCTCAGCCTCCACTGCTGTCCCATAGAGTGGAGTGGAACGGATGCGGGTGGGGTGTTAGTTGCACTCCCTGCAGGAAGAGGGAAGCCACTGGGAGGAAATTCAGAAATGGGACCTCACGGTCAGGAGCACTCGCGACGTGCCAGGCGCCCAGATGCTTCACCCGCACCGACTCGTGTCCTTGGCACAGCCCCGTGAGGTGGGTGCCCTGCGTACAGACTGAAAAACCGAGGAAAAGCGTCAGGCAGTCTCACAAAGTGGGGGCAGAGGTGCGGTGTGGTAAAACACATCAAGTAAAAAGTCCAGTCCACGACTCCCGAGTCAGCCAAGACTAAGGAACCGAGGACCTAGACCGAAGGGAAGCGCAGAGAAGACAGTCGTTATTCCGCCCCTCCCTTTCCTTCGAAGGCCTCTGCCAGGACTGAAGGTGCTCGGACCCAGAGCCTGAGAAAGCACTCCGGAAACAGCACCCGCAAGGCTCAGAGGCGAGGCTGAGCTGCGGCACTGTCCCCGCGCAGGGGAGACGGGAATCAGAGGTGACAGCCTGCATTAGGGTGCCCGTAGTGGGCGTCCCAGCTCGCCTTCGAGCAGGCTGTGCCTTGTCGGGGGCTCACCAGAGAGACCCACCATCTCCAGTGATAGAGGGGCGGCCCCCATCATCCCGATTCTCGTGCAGAGCGAGGGAGTGGGCCCCTGCTCTACCTGCCCCTCAGGAGGAAACAGCTTTCTCTCCAACCAGAGCCTCTGCGTATGCGCAGCTCTCCAGGCCCAGGGAGAGTCACCTAGATGACCACAGAGAAAACATGCGATAGAAACAGACCCACATGTTATCCAGCTGTCACAGGCTGAGGCGTGGACGTTCAAGTCACTGTGATAATTGATTGCAGGAAGGTAGATGACGAGAGGGCGAACTTCACGGGCAATCTGCAGCTTACACAAAGATGACTCAGATGGAAATGCTGGCGCTGACAAGTACAAGAAGTAAAATCAACGCGAGGTGGGACTCAGACACGGTGGACGCAGCAGGAGAGAGGGCGGACGAGGTGGTGTCCACCTCAAGAAGCTGGGGAGACAACGGAGTTCAAACCCGAAGAAATGTCGAGGAGGCAAACGCCACGGAGAACAGGTCTCGGCGGGACAGAAGGCTAGCTGTGGCTGCCTGGGGGCGTTGGGAGGAGGCAGAAGCCTGGGCCGAAGTGCCGACCTGCTTCCGTTTCACTGTGTGACCTTGCACAAGTCACTTGCCTTCTCTGGACCTCAGCTCCCCATTTCAGGGAAACAAGTGTGATGACCCATGTTGCCCAGGTGGTGTGAGGATCACAGGGAGGGCAACTGGGACAGCTCTTTATGAGAAATGCTCATCTTCCTGCCAACCCGCGGAGTTGGCCCATCGTTCCGCAGGCACCCGTAGGCCAGGGGGCTCCGCGAGGAGCAGGGAGGGCGCCCAGCCTTGCGCTGACTTCTGCACAGCTCAGCAGGTGTTTGGAAAGCGCTGAGAAACCCACACCATCCACTCATTCGGTGTTCCAGGGATTTGAAACAGCTCTCAGTGGCCAGTCCTTGCCGCCATCTCTCTGTTGCCAGGGGAGTTTATCTTCCTTAGGGCTCCTCCTTAGGGAGATCCGTACCTTCTGGGTCCTTGAATGGGTGCCGCTAGTGACCCTGTGAGACTGTCACATGTTCTCTGCGTCCCTCCTGCAGACAGGACAAGGAGCCGCGGCCTCTGGCTTCCTCTGGCTTCCTCTCCTCTCGCTCTTTGTTTTGGGAAGGCGCGGCCCGCTTGGCAGGCAGAGATCCTTGGCCCGTGGCGTCTTGGCCCAGGTCCCATCTCGGGGAGCCAGGGCCAGGGTTGTGCCTGTGTCGCGGGCTGCCGCCCTGAACAGAGGACAGGGAAGGCACGCACGCCTCCAGGGTCCGGGGAGGGGTAGAGGGGTCTGCTTGCTTCTGTGCTGTGCTTTGTTTGCCAGCGTTTTCAAAAGCACTAATTGTTACCAGCCCAGGAGCTCTGCTGGTAAGTGAAGCCCAGCGAGCACTGTGACCTAGGAAATGCGGCTACCAGGCTGAGCCAGATGGTGGGGGGGGGGGGGGGGGGCCGGTCGCCCCCCCCCCCCCCGCCTCTCCAGTTCACCCTCCCCCCCGCTCTCATCCCCCCCCTAGCATCAGCTCAGTGCATTCGCATCTCACACGGAGCCAGGACGTGGTGGGGAACCCGGCCTCTCATCCAGAATCTTATTTGATCAGTGTCATTTATTGAAGTGAACTTGTCTCTGCCCTTGGCATTGGGATGCAAAGTTAGGAAGAGCATCATGGGCCTCGCTCATCCCAAAGACAAATGCAGTGAGATCCTGTCAGCCCTCAGCTCAGACCCTCCAGTGGGCTCCGCGTCACCCAAAGGAAACCTGGGCTTGGGGACAGCTTCCACAGCTGCACTCCTCCCCACCCTCCCCACGTGTGCCTGCCCACCTTCTTCATGCTGATCAGGCACCCCAGCCTCCCTTCTGCCACCTTAGAATCATTTATCATGCTTCTCAACCACCCAACCCAGTGCCAGCGCTGCCCAGGGCCCGGCAAAAACACACAGTCAGTGAATTGGATGGATGGACAGATCTTACTTGATTGACAGCACTGAGATGTGAGCCAAATCTCTATTATCAGCCCCATTTTGCAGTTCAAGGAATGGTTCAGAGAGGTTAGGTATCTTGTTCACAGTCACACAGCAAATGGGTGATGCCGCGTCCTCTGATGCTTAGTCTGTGCTCTCGCCCGGGTGTCTGGAGCGTCAGCCCTTGCCGTTCCCTCCACGCACTTCTGCATTCCTGATGGCATGTGCGTGCCAGGCGACAGGGCCACACGAGTGAGACTGAGTTTCTGCCCTCATGGAGCCCCCAGCCCAGGGAGGAAGGAGACAGATAAGTGAACAGGGCAGGTAGAATGGAGCCGGGATGCTGTGGACGCCCAGAGAGAGGCCCCTCCTGGTGCCAGCCGTGGGCGGGCCTTTCTCCAGGCGTCAGTGCCGGCTGTGCCCTGAGGGTGATAAGCACCAGGCCGGGTGGGGCGGCTGTTCTGCACAGCGGGTCCTCCTGGGCGGGAGCGCAGAGGCAAGAGCAAGTGTGGCTTGTGGGTCAGTTGAGTTGCTTCAGTTGCAAGCAGTCTGCTTTACACAATAAAGGGGATTGATTGTCTCATGTCCCTGAAAGGTCAAAGTGTGGGGCAGGCTGCAGGAGCAGCCAGACCAGGGACTTAACGGCACTTTCCTGGTCCCGGCAGCAACCCCCTCTTCCACGAGCAGGCAGAATGACCGGCAGGACCCCGACTTCCACATGCAAACATCAGACGGACCAGAGCAAAAGGAAGGTTTGTCCCTTTGGACGAAAGTCAGGGGGCTCCCCGTGATTGGATGGAATTGGGGCACGTGCTCATCCTTGGACTGGTTCCAGGGTAAGAGGGGTGGGAACCCTCTGCCGGCCAGGTTAAAGCGGAAGGAGCTGGCTGGCTTTGGAAGGTTCATCTGGCTCCAGAGCTGCTTCTTGAGGGGGTGGCTGGAGAGGGAGGACCGTGGTCACCATTAGGTTCCAAATACAAGCCCAATTGTCAGGGAAGTGGACAACGGAGCAGTAGGCACATCAGAATGAGCCTGCTGACTGAGCCGAGGTGCGGAGGAAGCTGGAAGGGGCCACAGCGCACCTCGGGCTCTGGGTATCTCCGGGCAGGCCTTGTGGGTATGACCATTCCCGAGCCACCTCTCTGTCTCCCCAAAGGTAATCGCTATTCCTTCAAATGTCACTGTCCTGGGAGAAAATGTACCCTGCCTGTTGATGATCCACAGGTTGAGGATGGGGGAGAATTGATCAGACAAGTAGAGACGGGGCCACAGTCCAAGCAAAGACCCAAAGGGCTCATTGACGGTCAAGGGCAGAGGTGTGGCCACAGCTTTCTCTGCAGAAGCTGGATGACATCAGTGAAGTCTGGGGACCTATGTTATGGGCGTCTGAGGAGTCCCCATTTGCTTTCTTTGATTATGAATGCTCCCCTTTCTTTGAATCCCTCCAACTATGTCCTCTGGAGACTGGTTAACAGACAGGAGCCACTGTCTGAGCAGAGTCCCCCCATCCCTGTTCCCGGTGCCGCAGCCCCTCCAGGTTCGTGGAATCAGAGGATCGTGGGTCTGGATTCAGACCTGCTTCTTCCTCCCCCTGACAACATGGGAAACCCCTATTTCTAAGCCGACCGTAGACTTTGAGGATTATCTGAGTAAACAGATTTATGTGAAGAATGTGCCATCGTGCCCGGCTTTTAGTGGCCCATCCAAGAATATTCATTTGTTGGAAAAGGAAAATTACGGTTGAACAATTGCCTGATAGATACTGAAGCTCAGCAGCTATCATTTCGTCTCATGCTCCTAACCATTCTGTAAGTGGGTGTGGCAGTGTGGCATCACCCCATTTTACTGAAGAGGAAACTGAGGGCCAGGAAGGTCAACGAACCAGAACTTGGACTTGAACTTGAGCCATCTAAAGTCCACTCTGTGGGACTGAGGATAAGTGGTGGAGCCTGAGTGCCAGGGTGCACGGAAGCCGGGACGAGCCCCTCAGCACACCCTCTGTGTTGCTGGCATTGGAATCGAAAAGGAATGGAGGGGAAAGCGTGTCCTCGGCAGTCGCCGCGACTGCATCATTGACTCGGTTCCTGAACTCGGGTCGGACACTTAACTATACTAGGACAGATGGGCGGGACACCCTGTGTCCCTCACCAACCTTGCAGAGTAGGCCTTGATGTCTCCGTGTGTATGTGAGCACACCAAGACTCAGGGGGTACAAACAATCATCCGTAGTCACCCGCCACGTCGGCTTGACAACAGAGCCGAAGGTAATAGAATTCATCCTGGAGGAGGTGGGGACAGGGAATTTTTTTTTTTTATAACTCGGTAATAGAGTTTCATCCTGTTTTCTTCCTCCTTCTCTCTGCAGATGACAGACAACCCTCCGTGCCTTCATCAAGCTCGCTCACTGCCTGACCCCCACCTCCCTGGGGACAGCGTGGTCAGACAGTTCTAATTAAGGATCATCACACACACCATCCTTTCCGGGGGACAGTGACAAAGACAGCTTCCTTCCGTCCTGCACCTTGAACCTTCCTTCCAGGTCCTCGCCCCCGAGGGACCCGACACCATCACCAAGAATAATTACCCCTCAGCCCCTTTGGATGGGAAAGGAAATCACTGGTATTAAGTTTGATGAACGTCTCATCAGGAGACAGTACCGGCGGTCTGAGGTTTGCTGACAAAGCCGGCGGCTTTGTTTTCTGGAAGAGACAAATTTTGTGCAAGAGGAGCCATCCCACCCTGAATGGTCCACGTGGCCTTTGGGTGCCACAGGGTGAAGGCTGGTGGCCCGGGGTGGCCATCAGCAAGAGGAAGGGAAGTTGGCCATAGCAGGGCTTGAGGCCCCCCGGGAGTCCCTGCCTGGCCTTGGGATCGAGCCCCCATCTCTGGGGTTTTTCTTCCAGGTTCCTCCTCAGTTAGGCACGATTTCCTCCCACCCATCCCTGGGAGTCCTCCTCAGGATAGCAGAAATGGCGACCATGAGGAGAAGGACCCTCAAAGTACTCACCTTCCTCATCCTCTTCATCTTCCTCACCTCCTTCCTCCTGAATTACTCCCACATCGTGGTGACCACCACCTGGTTCCCCAAGCAGATAGTGATCGAGCTCTCGGAGAACTTCAAGAAGCTGATCACTTACTCGCACAGACCCTGCACCTGCGCCCGCTGCCTCAGCCAGCGCGGGGTCTCGTCCTGGTTCGACGAGCGGTTCAACTGGTCCATGCAGCCGCTGCTGACGGCCCAGAACGCGCTCTTGGAGGACAACACCTACAGCTGGTGGCTGGTGAGAGCTGGGGCAGGGTGGCGGCCTGGGGGTGAGCGGGGGCCCCGGCACCTGGGTGCACACCTGGGGCCCAGCTGGGCACTTTGCAAGCATCACGATATTCGTCATTCCTTCACTCGTTTGTTCATTCAAAAACTACTTACTGAAGATTTGCTATAAAAGCCAGAGCAGAAGGTTCTGTGAGAACACGCTGGCCTGAGCACTTCGGGATGTTGGGGTGCATTGGGGCCCTTCCTAGTGGGGACCTCCGCTGGGGCCGCTACCCCAGGAGTTTTTACAGTGTGGTGCACACACCAGCAGCGGCAGCCCCGTGGCCTGGGAGCCTGCTGGACATGCAGGATGTGGGGCCCTGCCCAGCCCAATGGGGTCAGGATCTGCACAGTGGGGTGACCTCGGGTGGTGACCCCCTCAGGAGCTTGGAGCTGCCCCAGGAGGTCTTATCAGAAGCAGGTGTTTAATCCTGGATTATCGCTTTTCTTCTATTGTGATAAAATAATATTTATCATCTTAGCCATTTGTAAGTGAATGTGACAGTGGCTTTAAGTGCGTTCACAGGGTCACGTAAGCATCACCACTACCTAGACCCAGCACTTTGTCATCACCCCCCAGTGCCCTGTCCCTAACTCCCCTCCCCCAGCCCCTGCAACCACCATTCCACTTTCTGTCTATGAACTTAACTCCTCTAGGAACCTCATGTGAGTAGAGCCACGCACTCTGTCCTTCTGTGTCTGGCTTACTGCGCTAAGCGTGTCTCCAAGGCCCACTCGTGCCGTAGCATGCATCAGAATTTCCTTCCTTTTTTAGGACAGAGTGATAGTCCACTGTATGTATACTCCGCATTGTTCAGTCTGTTCATCTGTCATTGGACACGTGGCAGAGCCCCCCCCCACCCCGTTTGCCTTCCCCCTTTCCCCAGCCAGGGGCAGCACAGCCGGGCTAACCTGTCTCCTTCGGTCCTCCTCCCGCAGAGGCTCCAGCGGGAGAAACGCCCCAGTGACTTGAATGACACCATCAAGATGCTTTTCCAAGTGGTGCCGGGTAATGTGGACCCCCTGCTGGAGAAGAAGTCGCGGGGCTGCCGGCGCTGCGCCGTCGTGGGCAACTCGGGCAACCTGCGGGAGTCCTCGTACGGGGCGCAGATAGACAGCCACGACTTCGTGCTGAGGTGAGCACCAGCCCCTCACTCGGGCCCCCTCTGGGCCTCAGTTTCCCCCTCTGTGCACAACAGGTTGGAGAGGGACTCACGGGGCCTCTCTAGTGGCAGAGAGGACCAGTGGGCTGGGAGCTTGGCCCCAAGAGTTCTGGCGAGACAGCAAGATTAACTCGAAGACTCTCATTTGATCTTTAAAATTGTTCCCAGTTTGCAATCTAGGCCATACTATAACTATACGCTTTTAATGTAAAATACATTTTCCTGCCACCAAGTAAAATAGATATTCCAGGAAGGAGCCCCCCCGTCTCTTCTGGGTTTCTTATAATTGCTGTTCTCGGAGCCTCCGCGTAAGCCCTGGAGATCAATGGGGATGTCCACGGTGAGCGGGCAGAGTCTGGTTCAGGGTCAGACAGACCCAAGTTCAAGGCTGCCACTTGGTAGCTCTGTGTCCTGGGACAGACTCTTTGTGCTCAGGTCTCCTTGACGGTGAAATCCCCGCCGGCCACGGCATCATACAGTTTAACGAGGAGTGTCACTTGGCCACGGCAGTGCCTTGCGCTTAGTAGGTTGTCCGTGGTGGTGACGGTTAAGCTCACTTGAGATTGTAAAAGAGACAAAAACCCAACAAATCTTTTGATGGGTTTAACTGTCTCGTTTGACAGGCGAGGAACCTGGCGGAAGGCGGGCGCTGGCCTGAGGTCACAGCTGGCCCGTAGGGTCGGTGACTGTGTGACAATGACGCGTGTTCTTCTCTCCCTCCCCCCCACCTAGGATGAACAAGGCCCCCACCGCGGGGTTTGAGGTCGACGTGGGGAGCAAGACCACCCACCACCTCATGTACCCCGAGAGCTTCCGGGAGCTGGCCGAGAACGTCAGCATGGTGCTGGTCCCCTTCAAGATCCTCGACCTGGAGTGGGTGGTCAGCGCCACCACCACGGGCACCATCTCCCAGTAAGCTCTCTCGGGCCGTCTGGATGGGGGTCCATCACCTGGCCCCTAACTGACCCTTCTCACCGTGCGGGTGCCCCCAGCCTCCCCCACCACGCTGCTCCCTGCCCCACAGCCCGGCTCACACTGCTGCTGTCTCTGAATGCCTCTCTCCGCACACTTCCTCCTGGGAGGCACCTGCAGGGTCCCTGCTCCCTCACCTCCCTTCACTCTTAACACATCCTGAGGCTTGTAAATCAGCAGGAGGTCCTCAAATGAGCCAAGACCACCCTCTGGTGTCTATCCTGGGCCACTGCAGAGCGTGGCAGGGAGGTGCTGTCCAGGAAGATCAAAATGCCCCCTCACCCTGGCCCTGCTTCCCTCTCCAGCCACCCCCAGAGCCGCCTGCAGGCAGCCCGGCCACTCCCCACATTGACCTCTGCTCTCTCCTCCCGCAGCACCTACGTGCCCGTCCCCGCGAAGATCAAAGTGAAGAAGGATCAGGTGAGTGGCAGCTTGGGCCCTTCTGCCCTGAGCTCAGCCCACGTGTAAGGCTCTGCCCATGGGAGAGACAGCACCATCCCCACCCCATCCCCACCCGCCAGCATCTGGCTGCCAGAGCCCCTGGGCGCGGCTGGTGGGGGTCTCTGCTGGGGGGACTCACTGGGAAAGCTTCTCCAAGTGGGGGGACTGGGGCCAGCAGCATCACCGGGGACACTGTCCCCGAGGCCGATCCCCAGGCCCACCCCAGGCCCCTCTGGGTTCTTGGAAGGCCTCCGGGGGTGAGAACCACTGCTCTACGGTGTGAGCTTCTCAGAGCCAGGCGTCCCTGTGTCTGCAGACCGCCCCATGTCTCCGTCTTCTCCCGGGGTGGGGTTGGCCAAGGCCGGGCAGAGGGCAGAAGGACAAAGGAAGGGAAGTGGCCACCACACTGGTGCTTTGCACACTCGCTCTTGTGTGGGCGGGGGGTCAGGGTCAGGGAGCCTCAGCTGGGCTGTGGTGACGCTGGAGCCGCGGCCCTCCCGGCCTCCCTCACGTGCCTGTCGTGTGGGGCTGCTGTGCTGCGTGAAGAAGCCACGTGTGAATCTGTGGGGCGGGGCGGGGGGCGGAGCGGGGACGGGGCAGGGGCGGGGGCTCCCAGAGAGGCCCAGCTGCGGGGTCCCTGGGTTCAGGTGCCGTCCCCACTCTGGCTTCCTCTGCTACTCTCTGCTGCCCGACAAGTGCCCCCGCCGTCCTCAAGGCCGCCGTGGGTGGTGGGACCACACCTGATGCCAGGACACCCCCAGCTCGGCCGCCGCTGGCCGTGTGGCACTGAGCTTGTCGGGAACCCTCCTGAGCCTCAGTGTCCTCGGTAACGAGAAGAGGGGAAGGTCGCACGTGGGGGTCATTTTAGGGACCAGAGTCCTTCCAGACCCAGGCCAGGTGGCCCGGGGGGCTCAGTGTGTGGGTTTTTCTGCAGTAAGGCAGGTGTGTCCTCATCACTCTTTACCTCCTGCCGTTCCCTGGGCCCTCCTCCTGTGGCCCCACCGCAGTCTCTGTCCTCGTATTGTCCTGAGATGTCACTGGCTAGTCAAGCCTCCTCGCCCAGGGCTTCATCGCCTTTCTCCGCTTTATTCCCCTCCCCGGTCCCACAGTTCTTCTCTAGCATCTTCTCTCTTCCCACTAGAATGCAAAGGCCACGAGCACCCGGGCAGTAGTTCCTGTCACGTGTCCATCTCCCTCCCCCACAAGGCTACAAGAGTGTGTCCCACCTATAGGCGGCGCTGTCCTTCCCCAGCCGTCTCTCTAAGGCCGCGTGCTCCCCTCCCACAGATCCTGATATACCACCCGGCCTTCATCAAGTACGTCTTCGACAGCTGGCTGCAGGGCCACGGGCGGTACCCGTCCACCGGCATCCTCTCGGTCATCTTCTCCCTGCACGTCTGTGATGAGGTACGCCACCCTACCCTGGGCCCGCTGGTCATGCCGGGGGCCAGGGCTCCTCATGCCTTTTCCCAAGAGGGGCGGTGAGAGCATCTGTGGTCAGGCTGACCTTGGCCCTGACCCCAGGTCCCAGGGGGCCTGGTGGTACCTCTCGCGGGGTGCTTTAGGGAGAACACTTTTAGGAGTGAGTTCTGGCTCATTCTGCATGAGCTCCCCAGGCAGAGCCAGGACCAGTGGGTGGAAGTAGATGGGGGGCCAAAAAAAGGAGCAGGTTGTCATAGGAGATCTGTGTGAGTCTGCCCTTCCGACCTTGGAGCTGAATCCCAGTGCCCGGGCCATACCGAGCCCGCTTTCACCAGAACTTCTGAGAGTGGGAACCAGGCACCCAGGGTTCCACTGTCCCCCAGGATTGACAACCAGCGGTCTTGGAGAGAGAGTGCGTTGCGCACCGTGGACTTCCCGCGACATCCGCCAGCGGAGCTGGGTCGCTGTCAACAATCTGGGCAGAGGAGCAGGAGAGGGCACAACAGCCCCCACTTTCTCCCTGGTCCTGGGTCCAGGCAGGACACTTGAGATGTCCCTTCTTGTCATGTACAGCCTGTCCCCACCCCAGCCTGCCTGACTCAGGGTTGGAAATCCAGGGAGAGGTTGAGGGCTTGCCAGGCACACCCACCGTCCCCGCCTCGCTTGTCTGTCACCGTCCTTGTCTCTTCAGCCGGCAACCTGGGTGTCCCTCCCGGAAGCCATATCTCCCTCGCCTCCCACCTCCAGCCAGCGGGTCGCAGACCCCGTGGGGCTCTGCCTCAGAAATGCTACTCCCATCTCTCCCTTCCTGCTCTGGGGTGGGCTCGCGTCCACTCTGGCATTGACCAAAGAGGCTACCCTTGCCACAGAGCTGTCCCCTGCCTGCCCCGTCTGTCCCCACCCCTCAAATCTGTCACCCAGGCTGCAGCTCAGACAGCACTCCTCTCCCTGGGAGCCCCTCCCCACGTCCCTCTCTGACCCTCTTGGACACACTTGCCGCGACCCAACCCCAATGTCACCTGCTCCCGGCTCTGTGTCACCAGAGTCCCGACATTCGCCCCGTCCCTCATGGGCCGCTCAGTGGGAGCTTCCTGACATTGACCTTGACTTTCACCTAACTCACCTTTGTGGCACCAAACCGCAGGGAGTGGTAGGAGCCCAGAGAAGGTTCTGTGGTCCTCAGGGGCGATGCCGGCAGATTCGGGAAGGCTGCAGGCTTCCTTTCTCGGAGGCCTGTCCGGTCCTCACCTTTGCCGGCCCCCCGCAGGTGGACTTGTACGGCTTCGGGGCAGACAGCAAAGGGAACTGGCACCACTACTGGGAGAACAACCCGTCGGCAGGGGCTTTCCGCAAGACTGGGGTGCATGACGGAGACTTCGAGTCCGTCGTGACGGACACCTTGGCGTCCATCAACAAAATCCGGATCTTCAAGGGGAGATGACGCCGTGAGGGGCTACGGATGGGTACACCAGAGCACGCCTCCCACGCCAGCCCCAGCTTCTGGCCGGAGCCGTTCCATTCTGCTCCGGGGACCTCCGGGGCCAGCCTCAGGGGTGTGCCCACGGGCCCTCACAGCCCCCGCACCCCAGCGTCTGCCAGCATCTGCACAGCAGGTCACCAAGCACCGCCGGGGCTGCAGAGCGGGTCTCAGAGCCGGCCCGGGCAGGGAGACCCTCACTGCTCCGGAAGATGGGGGGCCTCCATCTTCTGAAGACCCCCGTGTTTTCAAAGGAAGGACCATTCCCCAGGGAGGATGGGCAGGTACCTTCCTCAGCCCAGAGGTCCTGGGATGACTCCCAGACTCCGATTCTCACTGGGATGTTTCTGAGTGCAGATGGCCTCCGTCCGGCACAGGGCCATGTGGGCCGCGTCCCCACTGGGGGCAAGATGACACCTCACCTGCATGATGCTGGCCTCTCTCTCACTTGGGATGACAGTCCTGTCTGCTCGCCCCGAAGGTCTGCATCCTTGGCAAGGTATTTCTGACTCCAGTAGATGTCTTCTGTCCAAGCGATGTTCTCTTGGGTGATTAATCTGTCGTTAAAGTGATGGCTGAGAGCAGACCTGGCTACTTCCATGTGCCTTTGTATTTGGGGAGAAATGCATGGGTTGGCTGAAATGAGGCAAGCACCCCGACTCGGGAAAGGGGACCCCTGGCACCCACGCCCGTTGCTCTTAGCTGGGGACATCTCGTTTCCTGAGTCAGCCCCGAATCGGCTCAAAGCTCAGAAGCCCTGGAACATCACTCTTTTTTCCACAGACTTTGGATGTGGTGCCCGTCGCCTCCGAAGCCCACGGAGAGGGCCTCCCCCCTCCCGCATTTCCCCCAAGGGCCCACGCTCTGGGCCCAGTCCCTGCTGGCCAGCTGCATGGTGCCCGGGGGGTGGGGAGCCCCCCAGGAATGTGACCATCAGAGCGGGGAAGTCATACATCATACCTCATCCTCACTCTCTCTCTTCCTCGTCAACCTTCCTGATTATTTATTGATTTTTTGTTGCATTCCGCTGACATCATGTGCACTTTCTGCCTCTGTTGCTGGTCCTGGGGATCTAATTAAGCTTTCTCCTGCTCACCCAGCAGCCGGGGAGTGGGGGGCTTACCATGTGTTCTGTTGGGATCTCAGACTCGGGTGTTCGGGGTACCTAGGGTGGGTAATTCTTGGGGCAGTCTGGTGGGTTTGTGGGGTGCCCTGTGCCTCCTTCTCTCCCAGACCTGCCTTCTCTTTTCTCTTTGGGATCTTGGGTCCAGCATCAGGCCAGGACACTCCAAAACCCTTGGGAGCAGTGAGAAGTGGAGTCCCGGGCAGAGGCGGGCAGTGATGGTTGGCTCCAGTTAGACAGTTCATCAGAAAAACCACTTTTTCCTGCTGAGAGCATTTCCCAAAAGGCCGCCGCTGCTCGAGGTGTGACAGGGCCCTTCGTAGTGGCGTGTGAAGGAGGCCGGTCTCGGAGCCAAGGGACCTGCTCCTCCGCTCCCTGCAGCGCCCTGGCCAGCCCTGCTCTCCTGGCCTCAGTTTCTCCTTCTGCAAATGGGGAGAGAGGAACTGTGGGAGCTCAGGGGCCACAGATGGAGTCGGGCAATCCAAGGGAGTCCCCAGAAATGGCCACCTTTTTTTTCTGAGTCTGTACATATGAGCATTTTCCTGGGGGTAGGTTTTATAACTTTTATTAGATTCTTAAAGATTCAGAATCCAGAAAGTGTTTTTAAAAACAAACAAAAACAAACCAACCAACCAAAAACCTATCCCAGCTGTAAAATCCTCCAAAACTTAAGACTCTCTTGACTGATAAAGGCTCTCAGATCGCTGCAAGGGCAGGGCGCTCTAGGGCGGGCCCACTGTGGTACTTGACAGGGGGTGGGACGTGAGGAACTCAGCGAGCGGCGAGTGGGTGGCCGGCCGACTCATCCCAGGGACAGGCCTTAGGGAAAACGGTCACTGGGATAGGGGGCAGCGGAACCGGCTCCTGAGCTCCCTCCCCTTCTCCTGCAAGCCGAGTCTGTTCGGTATGACACGTTCAGAGCAAGGAAACTGCAGGCAGAGCAGGCCCCCAAAGGGCGGGGCATGTCCGCAGCTGCCTGCACCCCGTCCTGTCTCCCTCCTTCCCGCTAGGCTGCTCAAGCTATGGGATTTCTTCTAGCTCTTGCAATCTGGCTCTCCCATTTCACAGATGAGAACAGCAAGGCCCAGGGAGGGACATGACTTGCAGAGGTGAACTGATTGTGACAGATAGCACAACCCAAACATTTTGAGCAAAAACAGGGCGGACTGACTCCACGTTTAAAACATCCAGGGGTGGCTTCCCTGGCAAGGTCCGTCCCATATCTTGAGGCGCTGTCCCTGGGAGCCGGCTGCTGGCTGCTCAGCCTCTGGCCGCTGGCTGCCCACTTGGGCTGCCACGGGGGCTGCAGCAAGCTGTGGTCCCTGCCCCCTCATCACCATCCCCCAGGGAGGGGACAGCTGTGTGCTCCCATAGCCCCAGCCGTGACACCTCCTTGTGTCTTAGCAAAGGGGACTTAACAAAAATAAATGCCAGTCATTGTGGCCAGGATTACAAGTAAATGCACCAATTGGCTTAAAGCAACGGGACCCGTACAGCGGGTAAGACCAGCTGAGGGTCGTATATGAGTGTTTCTCGTAAGGCATTCTGTGGCACTGTGGGCAGCAGAACAAGAAGCAGGCACGCGGGGAGACTCTGGCATGTCTGCCACCTCCCCACGGTTGGGCTGCCTGGGGCCCAGGGCTCATCTGTCATCCACCCTACAGGCAGAGAGCTCCTTGGAGACCAGGCCCAGGCCCAGACAGGGAGCAGAGGTCCCCCTGCCCGCAGCAAACAGCGCTGAGCCCGAAGCTGTAGAGCAGGGAGCTGATGAGGGAGAGAGAGCCCAGCAGCATCCCAGCCCCACCCCCTGAGGGCCAGGAGCAGGAGACCCCTGTCTACACCTTTCCCTGGACCCCCTGCCCTCACCCACCTGTTGAGGGAGAAAGGAGGCAGGTTTGTAGCCTCTGGCTCCCGCAGTGACCTGGGACAGAGCAGAAAGTGCTTATACTGATGCTGTGGAAACCCTCAGGTATTGCCCAGCACATGGGCTGGGCTTTGCGGTAGAAACCAGCCAAAAGGAAAGATATGCAAAAGGCAAGCCAGACACAGTGGAGAGGGCGGGGGCCGAGGCTTGGTGGCATCTGGGTCTCTGCTGTGGCCGACGGGGCAGCGAGAGGCCCACCTCACCCCGACACGCACTGGGCCTCTGGGTCAAAGGTGGAATCGATTCAAAATATTGGAACTGCTGTTTGCTTTGCCCGTGCTCTTCAAAGCAGCCCGAACCCAGAGAAAATGAAACTCAGGTAAGAGTCACCTAATCTCTCCAAGCCATACCTGCCTCACCTGTCACATACGGTCCCTCCCCTGGTTGTCCGTGAACCCCAAGGCCCCAGTGGCCGCTGTCCAGCGTAAGGTGGCTGGATGCTGGCCATATGCCATCCAGACTCAGCAGTGTCCTCTCCCTCGGACATCTGGGCTGCAGCCACCAGCTGGTCACTCTCCCCTGGCTCCTGGGCTGGCCAGTGTTGAGGTGGAGTCAGCTTTTCCCCTCTCGTTTGTCCTGGACACCAGCTCCCGACCCAGGGGTGCTGCGTGACACCTCTGTGCAAGGAAAAGAAGGGGCTTAGGCGGAACGGCAGCGACAGGCAGAGGCGCCTCACCCACAGCAGGCACTCGCACTTTCTTCCTCCCTCCGGACGTCCCTCGGGACGCGTGAGGTCTGAGGTCGGCCACAGTACGGACCTGCCATCTGTGGCCCACGGGCCCAGGCCCTGAGCCGGACGCCAGCTTGACCCCCAGCCCGTGTCAGGAACCCCCGCCCTGAAGGATGGATGACCCCAGTGCCTGCCACGTTAGCACGTCCCGAAATTCACGTCAAAGCCAAAGTCTCTCGAGCACTTTTTCTTGTTGGCAGCCTTGTTGGCCTGGTTGTCGGGGTTCCCCAATCTTTCCTCCCTCCGCCCCCCGGCTCCGCCCGCGTGTTCTGCAGCCAAGCGCTAATCTGGATGCGTTTCGGGTAAGGTTAGCAAGAGTCACCTTCCTCAGCCTCTGCTGTGTTTTATTTATTGTTGAACGTTTCCAATGATCTGAATCAAAGTGAATTAAAAAAAAAAAGCTATTTTATCGTTTGGGTGTGTGTGTCGTTTTTCTAGGATGGTCGAGCCCTCAGGCCGCCCCTGGCGGTTTCCACTCAGGAGGGATTTTCAGTCCAGAGAGGACATGAGGCTTCACCCCCTGGGCCTCCTGGGTTAGTGCGCGCCCCTATTAAGAGCCCACGTGGAGAGCTGCGCCTCTCCCTGCTGCGTGACTGTGGGGCGTCAGCAAACCTCTCTGAGCTTCAGCTGTCTGCTGTGTGAAATGCAAGCCAACGGAGGGGGTTGGGGGTGAGGTCAAGAAGAAATGCAACTCCCAGGGCCGATTCATGCCGGCCACTCTGCCGAGGGCCTGGCAAGGGGAGGAGTTGGTGAACTTAGAGGGGCTCCCCCGCTGTGGAGTCCGGAGGCCTTGCTCTGACGGCATGGCTCGGCCGCCATGCTGGTGAGGTCTGGGGGAAGGAATAAGCAGGAGGCAGAAGATGGAGAGCATAGAATGGGACCGGCTGCAGTGGGGGAACGCGAGGTGATGGAAGCTGCAGGGGAAGGAGGGGAGACAGGCGGGAGCTGGGGGAGGGGGCACATCGCAGAGCAGGGGTCTGGAGTCCTGCAGGTGTCAGGGTACGGGACACTTACAGAAGCCGCTGTGGGAGCTGAAAAGCTGTGGGCACAGATGTCTGAATGAGTGGCCTTCAAGATGGAGTCGTTCCAGTGATGGAGAGGAGGTGGAGGGAGGAAGTGAGGGAAGCAGACTCCCAGGGTACGGGAGGGCAGGTCCTGTGCATGAGCTGCACAAGGACACGAAAGCCACCAGGACAAGGGCACAGGTTGGTTGTAAACAAGCTTAATGTACGAAGTCTGCCAGGAAGGAGGGAAAGTAGGCAGCAAGGTGCTAGGTACCCTTGGTAGGAAAACGCTGAGTACTGTATAGGCAGATATAGCCAAGAAAAATTAGGGGCAGGGCGTGAAGTCCAGAAACATCCGTGGGTACCCACAGAGCCACGGTCTCACCCTGACTTCGTGGCTGGGAGCTAGGCCAGAACCTGCCCCAAGTACACCTCAGAAGTCAGGGCAGGGACCCTGCCTCTTTGCAGGGCCAGCAGCCCCTGGGATGCCACCCGCCTGGCACACAGAAGACTTTAAGCAAAGGGTCGTGATTGCTGTCAGTCAACTCAGGGCCTCCTTTCTGGAGCCTTCTGGCAGGAGTGCTCACTTGTAACTTTGGCCACCGTGGCTGAGTGCCCTGAGGCACCTTCAGATCCACAGACGTGCAGGTTCAGCTTTCTGTGCCGCCCCCACCCCCGACATTCTGAGAACTCCTTCCCCACCATGTTTTGTAGCAGCTGGATGGCTTTCCCGACACTTTGTCCAAAACAGGGAGGGAGGTATCGTTGCTGTAGATTTGTGGACGGCTGCAAGGTTCCTGCCCTTTCTAAGTTCCCCAGGGAGAGGGCTTGGCTGGGTCGTGGGCACCCACAGGTCCCAGGAGTCCCATGCTAAGATCCGCATCTTCTCTGTAAGATGATTTCTGGTGTGTCTGCTTCATGGGACTGTGGGAAAACGGATCTATTCTATGTATCCATTCATTTCATTGCACAAATGTGTACGGAGGGCCACTGGGGGCTGAGGGTATGGAGGTGGGTGAGCCAACGCTCTGCCACCAGAGGGTCACAGATGAGTTGAGGGGCAGGCAGCCGGTGGCGACACCAGGAGCGATTGTGGATGACTGTTCACGACCGTGGCTCCCTTTCGCACGCCATCAATTTGGACTGAGAGTTTTGCCTCCGAGATCTCACTCATTCCTGAAACAGCTCTGGCAAGAGGCAGGATTCCTGCTGCAGGACAAGAAACTGAGCCCCGAGGAGGTGGAACAGCTTGCCAGGGAGGAGAAGGTGTAGCCAGGGCTTCAAGAGCAAGGTGCTGAGTTCGGAAGCTCTGGGTGAGGATTATAAGCCTCCGTTCCCCTCGGGAGCAGGGGGACACTGGGTTCTCAGCTTCGCTCCGAGGCCGAGCACTTTGGAGAGGAGCCCACACAGGCTGTTTCCTCACGGTAGAGCCTGCCCTGCCCTGGGAATGCCCAGAGCTGCCAAAATGTTCCTTCGGACCTTGGCCAACAGTGCAGACCAAGCTTCCTACTGATGGTGGCCACCAGAGGGCGGAATGGACCCACCATCAGCCCGCTGATTTCTTTCCACACAGGGTTTGGTTGGGACCGGACCACAGGAACAAACACACGGGCCCGTGTATATGGTCAGGACTTGCAAAGGCTTGGCATTAGGTATTATCAAGTCCAATGCCCTCCAGATAAGGAGACGGAGATACCTGCCCCTGGGCCAAGAAAATTGGGTCAAGAGGAACGTCCCAACCAAATTGGAAAAGGTCAGAACCCCAGGAAAGTGAACCAGCCGGAAGGCTTTGTCACCCAGCACGGACCCCCACCGGGCCTGGGCCGGACCCCCAGACCTGGGAATTCTGACTCCCACCCCCTCTCCGTGACTCATTTGCTTTGTACCCTCAAGGGAAATCCTGACCCCTCCGAGCCTTGGTTTCTTAATCTGTAAGATGGGTATTAAATGACAGAGTGTGTTTGAAACAGCCCGGGCAGCACCCTGTTCTGAGTCCTGTCCGTGCCTGGCATCGTCATGCATTTTCTTATTTACATCTCGCAGCAGCCGGAAGGATGGGACGGCGTCCTGCCTCTGGGAGGGGCTCAGGCGTTCAGGCACCGGAAAGGATTCCCCCACACTCCACAGGAATCAGGGGGACTGAAGACCAGACCTGGCCCCGCCTGCCAGAGGGGGCGGGCTGATGCCGTGGTAACAGGGAAGCCCCCCCATCCCAGTGACTCAGGATGGGTGGCACAGGTTTACTTCCTGCTGTGTCATAGTCTCATGGGGTCTCCAACGTGGTCCCTCTTTAGGGTGACTCGGGCTTCCTGCCTCCTTTCCTCTGGAAAGAAGGCCAACTTCAGCTTGAATGTGTGGGCTTCAAGGTCACCATGCAAGGGGAAGTGGGATGGGGATGGCTCGCTAGCCGTGAGTCAGGTCTGCTCTGCTCTCCCGGGGACCCCAAAGGAGTCGAAATGTTCTGGAAGTGGGGGCCAGACTCTCTTACTGAAATGGAAGGTCATTTCCCTTTCCCTGTGGTGAGAGGGAGGGAGACCGTGAGAAACGGGGCAGGGGAGGAGGGGAGGCAGGAGGGAGGGAGAAAGAAGAGCCCAGTAGGCGCCCTTCTTTTCCGTCCTTGTTTATACAGGTGCACTTTAAGAGGTGCCATCATACAGGGAGACCTATTTTTACATTTTATTGGTTGGTTATTTTGTAACCAGTGTTTTCCACATCAAAAAGGTTGTTTTCTAATCACC
>PVJI01017236.1:0-36048 GCA_004026765.1 Micronycteris hirsuta | reverse complement strand
GGGGTTCTGACAGGGAATGACACAGACAAAAGTCATTCTGTAAAAACAGTCTGGGGCAATTCATTGTCTTTGTCCAAACCTATCACTCCTACTCTTTGGAAGGGAAAGGAATTGTCCTGCTTTGGCATGAAGTAAGGGAGCTGGCACTGCATGAAGAGAAAGCAAGACCCACACCATCTGCAGCTAAGAAGGCTGGAGGATGCCACGCAGCCAGTCACTCACTGTTCAGGGGCCCCGCTGTACCTGCTGCGTGGGCTTCATTCTGATACTACCCGTGATAACAATAGCCAAAGGTGATGTACGGTAGAATCTTGTCTATGACTTTCAGAATCTTCCCTGTGCATACCTATACATGTATGTGTGCTTTTCTATTTGTCAAAATGTGTCCTATACAGCACACACTCTTTTGTATATCGATTCTGTCCCTTGAGATTATGAGAACTTCCAAATGCTTTAAACTTTAATATTTAGAAGTTTAAGAGGATGACATAACACCATGGAAGTTCAGCAGGGAAATATTGAACAATATTTCTCTCATTGCACATAAGGGAAGGCTTTCTAAGCAGAGATGCAAAAACCGATATTTGGAAAATCCGATGCAGCTTCTTAAAGACGAACATGTTGGCCCTGGCTGGTGTAGCTCAGTGGAGTGAGCGCGGGCTGGGAACCAAAGGGTCGCCGGGGGTTCCATTCCCAGTCAGGGCACATGCCTGGGTTGCAGGCCAGGTCCCCAGTGGGGGGGCGCGTGAGAGGCAGCCACACTTGATGTGTTTCTCTCCCTCTCTTTTTCTCCTTCCCTTCCCCCCTCTCTAAAACAAGATGAATGAAAACTTTTAAAAAGCGAACACGTTTATAGACAAGAACTCCATAAAAACTAAATGGCAAATCAAAGTTGCTAAAAGACGCTTTTAGCAATCCACGAGGAGAAAATGTATGTAAACCTTTCCGAAGTCTGCAAAGACTATGAAGATGTAGCTTACTGGAAATTTTTTTTTAAGATTTATTTATTTATTTATTTTTAGAGAGAAGGGAAGGGAGGGAGACAGAGAGGGAGAGAAACAGCAATGTGTGGTTGCCTCTCACATGGCCCCTGGGGACCTGGCCTGCAACTCAGGCATATGCTCTGACTGGGAATCGAACCGCGACCCTTTAGTTCGCAGCCCGCGCTCAATCCACGGAGCTACACCAGCCAGGGCTCTTACTGGAAAATTTTTTAAATCTCTCCCCGCACTTCTAGTCATCGGAGGCGAATGAAATGAGATACCGCTGTGCACCTTTTAAACTGCGTCGAGCTGTGGGTAAATGATTGTATTCGGTACTGCTGACACTTCATTCCCTCACACGCTGCTATTGCGAGCCTGAGAATGTGTTGCAATACTTAACCCTCTGATCAAAAAGCCTTCGGTTCAGTCACTTCTCTCCCAGAGAAACACTCTCCAGGAAAACGTGCGACTGGGGCTCCGGCAAGGGGCCAGGCTCCAGGCTCCAGGCTCCAGGCTCCAGGCTCCAGGCTCCAGGCTCCAGGGAAGACTGAAGGCAGGGGGCGGGGCCACGGAGATTGAGGGGCGGGGCCACGGAGGTTGAGGGGCGGGGCGGACAGTGAAGAATGCCGGGCCTCCTCTGTGACGTGTGGGACTGCGTCCTAGGGCCCCGGTGAGAATAGGGCCTCGGCCGAGGGGTCAGGACCCAGCAACACCGTGGCAACTGAGGCTCTTCAACAGTCTCCTCGGGGGCTCTAAGAGTCTTCATCTATGGGGTCCTTGGGCAGTCGGATCCTGCGGTGCAGAGACTCAGCCCCCGCTGATCCGCAGCAGTCAGAAGCCCAAGCAGGCCCCAGCCCTGTGGCCGGCAGCCGTAAACGCAAGCGGAGCAGGCCGTCCCCGGGCCCAGAGTCCGAGGACAGCCCCAGGTCTCCAGATGGGGACCAGGAGCTACGGCACGTCGTCACACCAGACCGCGGTAGAAAAGTTAAGATCACATCTGAGTGTGCTTACCAAACTTTATTTGTGAGTGGGGAAGCCAGTGACGTTAAAATCCGTGCTCTGGGGAAAGTGTGGTGCTTACACAGACGGTTTCTGTGTCAGTCGGGCTACTTTGCTATGAAGTTTAGAGGCTCTGGGGAAGGCTCTCGCACCGATACTGTTGACCTGGAGATCAGTGACCGGAATATAGATGCGGAATCCCTACACTTTTTACTAGGCTCGTTGTACAGGGACACATGCGTCATAAGGGAGCCCCTTCAAGTTCTCGGAGTTTTGGCAGCAGCACGCCTGCTTCAGGTGGAGGACTTGATTCGGCAATGTGCCCGGACCATGGAGGAAACGATGAGTGGGAAAACCGTTTGTGGCTATTATGCAGCAGCAGACACCTATGGGTTAGATTCTGTGAAGACAGGGTGCCTTGAATGGCTTCTCCACAACCTGATGACGCATCCAAGTGTCGAGCTTTACAGAGAACTCAGAGCAGATCTCATGGATCTGCTCGTTTCTTCTTCTGATTTATTCGTAATGCAAAAGGAGATAGATGTATACACCACACTTAAAGAGTGGATGTTCCTTCGTCTTAACCCAGCTTGGGAAGGATCGATAAAAGAGCTCCTAGTTCATGCGAACAGCTGGTTTTCCAGGCACAGAGAACGTGTCGCTTGCATGGCCTTCCTTGAAACCGAACGAGGCAGAGCATTTCAATCAGTTTTTAGAAACTTGAGGTTCCAGCATATCATCTGTGACCTGGCCTCCACAAGAGTTATTGAGCGAGATGCTCTCATCCCTTCAGAATGGTTATCACATGTTTATAAACAGCAATGGTTTACCTTGCTTGGAGCACAACAATGCAGGGAAATCGGGCCCCAATACATCAACGGAAAAGAACTGGAACGCTACAGCATGCGATGCGGTAAAATGATTGTCAAGGATGGAAAGTACTGCTGGAAGTGGTCCAGTTTCAATTTTGGCTTTCCTTTACATGTCATCTTCACCAGCCATTATGTCATTTTCAAGCAAAATACTCTCCCGCAGCCCCCTGATGCCTCGGACTGTTTACAGCCTCTAAGAAATGTTGCATTCCGATTAACTTTGGTATATTTCGATTCTGGTGGAAAGATAAGTTTCCTCAAAACAACTGGCTATAAAATACTTACCTTTCAAAAGGACGAGGAACACGTGGTAATGAAGCTGGATAGCAGAGCTCTGAGATTCCCATTACACATATTCTGTAACTTCCTGTTTATATCATTAGAAAATCCATGAAATTGATCCTGCCAATCAGGAGATATTAGCATTTTGAAAACTTCCGATGATTCACGTCATTGATTGGCCCTCCTCTCAAACACGTAAAGGCGACGGGTCACAGAAATGAAATCTTTCAAAATGTAAAAACTATCGTAAATGACTGTCTTCGTTTTATTGCTATGGATTGAAGAATAAAACACTTAATTTCAAGAAAATATCTGTAAAACCAAATAGCGATTGATGTTGCCATCTCTTCTTTTTCATTTATCATCAACAGACAGCTCCAAATAGAAATGAGACTACATGTCGAAGGAATCAAAGTACATTAACTAGTTAGATAAATTTTACCCTAACGCTGAGACAAAATAAAGAATTCTCTTCCTCGCTAAAACTGTTGTGCAAATGTGGCTTTGACTGCGGCCATGTGACGGGAGAAGAGTCAATCATGTACAGTTTTAAATAGCCACACGATCTCAGGTTTTATACTATGACGTACTTGCTGTATAATGTAGTGCTATTTTACAATTAATTTGCCACGTGGCCCATTGACTCTGTGGTTTGGAGACCTTGTATTGCTATTTATCGGGGGGGAAGAAAACTGTTATCTTCCACGCTTAAAGAGTGGAAAAATGGATTAAAGAATATATATACATATTATATCATTATATAGTATCAATATTATGTATTATTATACAGTAGATAAACATGTATATCAGAAAATATGTATTATAAAATATATAATTATAAGTATATAGTAACACATATAAATACATCAGGGTTAGATGCAATTTTATAGGTGATATATAAATACATGCAAATAAATGTTTTTATTCCTTGCAAAGACCAAAGAAAAATAAATTTTTAAATGGCTGAATAGGTACTGTAATCTAAAATCTATTTCCAAAAAAACTAGTTATCCCCATGGATACCCAGATATGAATCATTTCAGAGTATCTTTCTTTTCCATCTGTGCTTATATTTGGTTTACTTTTCGTTTTGCCAGAGTTCGTTGTGCTGGACCGCAGAGGGTTTACGGTGACATTTACTTCAAAGTGGAAACCAGTAGGATCAACAACATTATCCTTTTCAAATTATGTCTTCCAAACAGTCCCCGATGTAGGAAGAGAGGGTCGATCTGTCCAGTAACTGGTAAAACCTTCCAAGATTTTAGGGCACCTTAAATGCTGCTTATGTTGGTTTCGATGACTGTCTTTTTCTATGAACATATATATCAGTTATGTCACACACTAACTGAGCACCAAGCATGCAGTCAAGGGCAATTTATTTTAATGTGCTTACCACAGCCATTTTTCAATTTTTATTTTCAAGTCCCTCATGTTCTCAAAAACTGTCAGGACCTCACAGTAACTTACATCACGATTATTTTCTTAAAGATTTTATTATTTATTATTAGAGAGAGGGGAATGAGGGAGAAAGAGAGGGAGATAAACATCAATGCACGGTTGGCCCTCGTGTGCCCCACACTGGAGACCTGGTCAGCAACCCAGGCGTGGGCCCCGACTGGGAATCAAAACCAGGGACCCTTTGGTTTGCAGGTCAGCGCTCAATCCACTGAGCCACACCAGCCGGGACTACATCATCAATATTAGTGACATACATTGGAAAGGGGTTTGGATTGAAAAGGTAAATTTTATCTAACTTCTCTTCTTTCTCCATTTCTTTTTCACTTGGTTCTCTACTCCGGAGATTAAGGAGATGGCATGGAATCTGCAAAATTTTGAGATACACGTATTTTACAACCTATCTAGGGAAATGAGTGCATCTGTCGATTGGTATCTCCTGAGGCTGAGGATTAACTTTTGGCACGCAAAATGCTCGATCTGTCCAGAAAACCAATCGTGAGAAGTGGAACACTAACTACGAGTTAACTTATAGGGAACGGAATAAGAGTCCATCGAAGGCTCAGATAGAGACCAATAGGCTTGAGATATGACCGAAATTATCTACAGGTTTACTCGTGTTTCGGTTTTGGCAGAGTTCATAAAGCAATGATCCTGAGTTATTTTGGAAAAATAAGAAGCATGCCAATGATGTATTTCTAATGCTATTGTTAACTCCTTTGTTCACGTGTAAAGATAAGTAGAAACTTTAGGAATAAGTGGCAGTAATATCTATTAAACAAATAGGCAGTTTATGGGAGAGTACCACAGGTTAGTGGGAAACCATGGGCAATTCTACTTCTTTTCTTTAAGATTTTACTTATTTATTTTTATTTATTGATTATGATTATGATTGGAATCTTTATGGGCACTTTATTCAGATGGCCATCAATCTGAGAAGATGGTGGGTTATGTTCCCTCACAGGCCGTCTTACATTCCATTTCAAAGCGACCTTTTTTATAGGGAGAAGAAAAGTGTAGGTAAGGAGTTTGGAATTCAGGGAGAAGGTTAATCAGATAAAAAGCTGCAGAATTCTTTCATCTGTTGACATGTGATTCTTTCTCTGTGTACTGGGCTGTGGTATTTACCTGTGTCCTAGGTGGTGGATGTCTCATACAACGACTCAGATACCATCCTGACTGCTTGCAGTTCTCCTGGGGCACAGGGTAGAACTGCTTGTGGTCTCCTGGCGTCGGGGTGGGTCATACCTTCAGCTCCGGAAACAATAGTGTTTTATATACATTGATTACGAAGTTTATTGACTATTGCCTGACGCTAAGATTGTTCAACTTTTGTGTCCCCCATCAGTTCCATTCCTGGTCAGGGCACAGGGCTGGGCTGCGGGCCAGGTCCTCAGTTGGGGGTGTGCAACCGATCAGCGTTTCTCCCACACATGGATGCTTCTCTCTTTCTCTTCCAAGGAAACCACCGATCCACATGTCAAAATATTCAATGAGTGGAGATGCTTCAAATAAGTGCCCTAAGGCAAGGAAGAGAAGTATTTAGGGTGTGACGGGTAGGCCCCGGCAATGGAGAGCAATCTCCACAGTCACCTCCCACAGTCACCTCCAGGCACTGAGGCACTGAGGAAACCTAGCTTCAGTGTTGCCAGGTTCAGAACTGTGAACAAGAGGGGGCCACATACGAAAGCTGACAAGCTCGGGGAGGCCTGCGTGGCCACCTTACAAACTCAGAGACCAAAGTAACCACATGGCATGATCTGAAACGAAAAATTTTAACTAAAAGCCGTTCATGGTGGGTAGTCACGTCCTAGGCTAGAATCTTCCTGGACAGAAGTCCATCTTTACCTTAATTTTGAGTCTGTCTATTGTCTTTTTGCATCGGTGATAACGTACCCTTTGGCATGTCCAAGTATAACAGAACGTTGGGCTATGCGGTTCTAAAACAGATTTGGGGCTCTCTTTTCCACCGCTGAAAGCGTAACTCCCAATGCCTGAGTTAGGTGAAAAGGAAAGGAATTGTTTGTTTAAAAGTTATACAGATTTCACCCTGGCTGCTGTGGTTTCATGGAGTGAACACAGGCCTGCGAACCAAAGTGTCATCAGTTCCATTTGCAGTCAGGGCACGTGCCTGGGTTGCAGGCCCGGTCTCCAGTGGGGGGGATGTGCTAGAGGCAACCACACACTGGTGTTTCTCTCCTTCTCTTTCTCCCTCCTCTCCCCTCTCTAAACATAAATCAATAAAATCTTTTATTTTTATTTAAAATAAATGAAAAATCTTCATCTATTTTTAGAGAGAGGGTAAGGGAGAAAGAGAGGGAGAGAAACATCAATGTGTGTTTGCCTCCTGTGAGCCCCCAACTGGGGACCTGGTCTGCAACCCAGGCATGGGCCCTGACTGGGAATCGAACTAGTCACCCTTTGGTTCACAGGTCAGCGCTCAATCCACGGAGCCACACCAGCCATGGCTGCTGCTGCTGCTGCTGCTGCTTCTTTTTTAAAAAATTCGTTTTATGTTTACTGTTGTTCAAGTACAGTTGTCTCCCTTTTCACCCCACCACTTTCCACACCCCACCCACCCCCACCTCCCACCCTCAATCCCACCCGACTTTGGCACTGTCCATGGGTCCTTTATACATGTTCTTTGACGACCCTTCCCCTTCTTTCCCCCGTTATCTCCCTCAGCCCTCCACTCTGGTGACTGTCAGTTTGTTCTTTATTTCAATGTCTCTGGCTATATTATGCTTGCTTGTTGGGTTTGTTAATTAGGTTCCACTTATCGATAAGATCATATGGTATTTGTCCCTCACCGCCCGGCTTATTTCACTTAGCACAATGCTCTCCAGTTCCATCCATGCTGTCGCAAAGGATAGGAGCTCCTTCTTTCTTCCTGCTGTGTAGTATTCCACTGTGTCAGTGTACCACAGTATTTTGATCCACTTATTTACTGATGGGCACTTAGGTTGTTTCCAACACTTGGCTATTGTAAATTGTGCTGCTGTGAACATTGGAGTGCACAGGTTCTTTTGAACTGGTGTTTTGGGATTCTTAGGGTATAATCCCAGCAGTGGAATTGCCAGGTCAAAAGGCAGTCCCATCTTTAGTTTTTTAAGGAAATTGCATACTGTTTTCCACAGTGGCTTCACTAGTCTGCATTCCCACCAAGAACGTACCAGGGTTCCCTTTGCTCAAAACCTCCCCATTCCTTGTTGTTTGTTCATTTGTTTATGATGGCCATTCTGATAAGTGTGAAGTGGTATCTCTTTGTGGTTTTAATTCCCATCTCTCTGATGGTTAGTGATGCTGAGCATCCTTTCATATGACTTGGGCCCTCTCTGTATGTCCTCCTTGGAGAAGCATCTGTTCAGGTCCTTTGTCCATTTTTTAAAATTGGACTGTTTGTCTTCCTGGAGTGGAGTCGTGTGAGTTCTTTACATATTTTGGAGATCAAACCGTTGTCTGAGGTATCATTGGCAAATATATTTTCCCATGCGGTTGGCTCCCTTTTCATTTTGCTGATGTTTTCTTTAGCCATGCAGAAGCTTTTTTATTTTGAAGAAGTCTCATTTGTTTATTCTTTCCTTTTTGTCCCTTGCTCTAGGGGACCTATCGGTGAAAATATCGCTGCGTGGAATATCTGAGATTTTCCTACCTGTGTTCTCCTCTAGGACTTTTATGGTGATCGAATTTCTCTTTTTGCTTTTTTTGTTTTATTTTGTTTTGGTTTTTTGCATATAGCTGTCCAGATCTCCCAACACCATTTGTTGAACAGGCTATTTTTATTCTATTTTATGCTCCTGCCCCCTTTGTGAAATATTCATTGACCACAGAGACATGGGCATATTTCTGGGCTCTCTGTTCTGTTCCATTGGTGTGTGTGTCGGTTCTTATGACAGTACCAAAGCGTCTTGATTACAGTGGCCTTGCAATATACTTTGATGTAAGATATTGTGATCTCTCCTACTTTGCTTTTCTTTCCCAGAACTGCTGCGGGTATGCGGGGTTGTTTATGGTTCCATATACATTTTTGAAATGTTTGTTCTGTATCTGTGAAATACGATATTGGTATTTTAACCAGGATCGCATTGAAGCTATCCATTGCTTTGGGTACTATGGTCATTTTGATGATGTTAACTCTTCCAGTCCATGAACATGTTACATGGTTTCATTTATTTGTGTCTTCTTTAATTTCTTTGTTTCTTTTTTATATGATTTCATTTATGTATTTATTATTAGAGAGAGGGGAAGGGAGGGAGAAAGAGAGGGAGAGGAACATGAATGTATGGTTGCCGCTCGCGCGCCCCCTACTGGGGACCTGGCCTGCAACCCAGGCATGTGCCCTGACTGGGAATCCAACTGGCAGCCCTTTAGTCCACAGGATGGTGCTCAATCCACTGAGCCACACCAGCCAGGGCGGAAGCCTCTATAATCTTATTAACCAATGTCACCCCAGTAAATTTAATTTAAAAATAAATAAAATAAAGGAATAAAGAACGTTACTTGCAAGAAAGATCTAATGGTGACAAATTTCCTCATTTTTTTCCTTTGTCTGAGAATGCATTTATTTCCCTCTCACTCTTGAAACACAATTTCACAAAGTACAGAGTTCTTGATGGGTAGTTTTTCTTCTCTAAATACGTTCAATATTTCATTCTACTCTCTTCTTGCTTGTTTAGGACTGTGATCTGATTCTTTGGGCTCCCCACCACAAAATTCTATGTTAAAATTCTAAACCCCACCCTAATCATAGTAGGAGGTGGGGCTTTGGAAGATGACTAGGTCATGAGGGTGGAGCCCACATGAATTGCATTTGTTTTGTTTTGGTTTTTGTTTGTTTGTTTGTTTTTGTTTTTAAGAAAAGGCTGTCCAGAGATTTTCTTGACTCATTCTAGTATGTGACGATAGAAGGAGAAGTCTGCAACCCAGAAGAGGGATCTCACCCCACCACGCTGGAACCCTGATCTCAGACTTGTAGCTTTCAGAACTACGATAAATAAATGGCCGTTGCTTTTCAACCACCCAGTCTGTGGTACATTGTTACAGCAAAACAAATAGACTAGGACACTTTTTTTTCTGATAAGAAGTCAGATGCCATTTTTATCTTTGTTTCTCCATATGCAAGGTATTTGTATTTTCCTCCGGCCTCTTTCAGAATATTTTATGTATCTTTGATTTCTGTAGTTCAAAATGATTCCCTTAAGAGAAACGTTTGCCAATTATCCTGCTTGACATTGTCTGGATTCTGAATCCGTGGTTTGGGATTTGACATTAATTTGGAGAAATTATCAGTCATAAGTATTTTCAAATATTTCTTTATTACTCTCTTTCTTCTGCTTTTGATGTCCCCTTTACACTTACGTTGCACCTTTCGTAGTTGACCCATTGCCTTTGAATAGTTTGGTCTCCTTTTTCAGTGTTTGTTCTCTTCAGTTTGTTTGGTTTTCAGGATTATGGAGATATTCTCATGCTCAGAGATGTTTTTCTTCTACCATGGTCCATTTACTAACAAGCAAATCAAAGGCACTCTTTATCTGTGTTCCAATGTTTTTGATCTGTAGTGTTTCTTTCATCCTTTCCTAGAATTTCCATATCTGCTTGCATTGCCCGTCTGTTCTTGCATGCTGTCGACTTTGTCAAATAGAGGCCTTAGCTGCTAATCATAGTTGTTTTAAATTCCTGGTCTAATAATGAGGACATCCTACCATGTCTGGTTCTGATGCTTGCTCGTGCCATCTAAATTGTGTTTTTTGCCGTTTGGTTTGGCTAGCAGTTTGTCTTGGTAGCAAGGCATGCCACACAAAGTAAAAGGAACTGCTATACGGAGATCTTCATTAATGTAGTGGTGAGGCGTGAGGGTAGAAGGAAGCATTCTATAATCCCACGATTAGGTCTAAGTCTTTTAGCAATCTAATACCTATGGACTGTGAACCTCACAAGTGTTTCTCGGTATTTTTGTCCCCTGCCCCCAACCCCCGTACCTGTTTAGCTGGAACAGTATGGCTAGAGGGGGATGGACGTGGGCTAGGGTTAGGTGTTTTCCTTCTCCCGTGTGGAAGGTTAGAGCTGACTGGAGTTGTGTATTTTCTTTCCCTCAGATTAGTTAAGGTATGATAAAACCCCAGCAGGTTAGACTCTGATTCACTAATATCTCCTCCGGCAGGTCTTATTAAGATTTAAATACTCTGGCATATTTCACAATAGATTCTCTTCCCTCCTGCTGGACGGACTGTGTGAGGGACTTTTTAAATGATGTTTGCTATAAAAATCTAGTTGGGCTCCTGGATATAAAACTCGCAAAAGTACGCGGGCCCCTATGACTGGGACCCCCTGGAGTCTTTCACTCTCAAAGTTGTCTACCCTGAACCTCCAGCAACTCTGCTTCCCTTGGTGGGTTGCTATTGAGTATCTACTCTGGTAAGCTGTGACTCCCAATAGTTGCCTCTCTTTTGATGCCTGGGGGCAGTGGTTTGCCCTGTGTTCTCCCTGCTCTTGTAAAACTAGTAAGAGTAGTTAACATTTTAGTTTGCTCAGTTTTTTTACTTGTTAGGATGGAGTGGCTTCTTCCACTATCTTTACTAGCAGAACCAGAAACCAGGCGTTTGAATCTCATTTTGAAGAGTCTTTTAGAGTAGGAACCAGTGCCAATACCGTACAGGGTTCTCTAGGAGGTTCTCAATGAGAGCTTAATATGTGGTGCTATTTCTAGCAAAGCCAGGAGTCAGCAGTCCAGGTATTAAGGAGTGCAAATGGGAGTAGTAGCTCTCATTATTACCCCCAGGGGCTAATCAAGACGGTTTTTGCTTCCTGTCCTCAGGACCTTGCCGATGGCCTAGAATAGTCTTTGTTTCCAATGGAGAAATGCTTTCACCAGGAGAAAAAAAAAACAATGGTTCTTTTGAAACAGAAACTAAGATTGTCACGACGCATACGGTAAGAGTTCTGAAATCTTACCTTTTGCGACAGCATGGATGGATCTGGAGAGTATTGTGCTAAGTGAAAAAAGCCAGTCAGTGAAAGATCAAATACCATATGATCTCACTTAGATGTGAAATGTAGTGAACAAGATAAACTGATGAAAATATAGAAACGGAGGTGTAGGTGCACGGAACAGACCGACAGCTGTCAGGGCGGGGAGGGGGCACTGGAGGAAAGAAGGTGGAGGGAAGAGCCAAGGAACATACATGCATGACCCATAGAAACGGACAATGACGTGGTGATGGCCTGAGGGAGGGGGAGGTGAGGACTAGGTGGAGGTGGGCAATGGGGGAGAAAGTGGGGACAAGTGTAATAGCGTAAACAATGAGACATAATAAAAAAAAAAGACTGCCACGATACCACTTGGGGTTTCTCACCTCGAAATCCATAGGTCAAAAACAGAGGTGCATGCTGGCTGCTGTCATTACTCCTAACCACCGAGGAGAAATTGGACTGCTACCATACAGTGGCGGTAAGAAGTATGTGTGGAATACAGAAGCTCTTAGGGCTTCTCTTAGTATTACCATGATGTGTGACTAAATCGGTGAGAGACAACAGCCCAATCAATGCAGTACGACTAATGGCCTAAGATCTTTCAGAACAAAGGTTTAGGTCACCTCATTAAACAATGATTCACAATCAGCTCAGGCACTTGCTGAGGTCAAAGTAATATGGAGAAGAGTGAAAGAAGGTAGTAATAAATACCAGATAAAACCATGTGACCAGTGGCAGGAATTAGGACTGTAATTGTCATGAGGATTTCTTCCTGATTTTGCTTTGAATGTGTTTGTGTAATTAAGCGAATATCATTGCTTTTCACCTCCTATCCCCTTTTTATGTAACATGACGTGTACTGACTTGATATCATTTAATATTCTTAGTTTTACATGATAGTATTTAAGATATGGAACATTAAGGAAAGGAAATACCACACATGGATTTTTTTTGTAACCTCTTCTAGAGAAATGGTAAGTGGTTGTATGCAGGTTAATTGTATGATGATACGTAGAAGTATGACCTTATTATTGCCTTTATTTTGAGTAGCCTCCAGCATCATCAAAATACCATTGAAATGCCTCTACCAGTTTGTGAACCTAACAGTTTCTGCTTTAGGTAAGCAGATATCAACTGTGTTCTCTGTCTCAGATTTCAGGTGGTGGTTTTCAATGAAATGAGTTTGTAAACATTTTTAAATTACAGTTGACATACACTATTACACTACTTTCAAGTGTGCAACGCAGTGCTTTGACATGTATATCACTTACAAAGGGATCGCACCAAGTAGTCATAGTTGCTTATGAAAATAGAACGCTTTCCCCCTAGGATCAGGAAGAAGAAGATGAGGGCTTCTAATCTAACCAATTCCATTCGAATTGCACTAGAGGATGTAGTCAGTGGACTATGCAAATGAGAGACAGGGAGAGAGAGGAAGGATGGGAGAGGGGGGAAGAATGGAGGGAGGAAGGCCAAAAAGGAAGCGAGAGATGCCATTCAAACTAGAAAGCAGGCAGTAAAACTCCCTTTATTTGCAGGCAAACTGATCTTGTAAGTAGGAGACCTAAGGAAATCAATAAAAACTATCAAACAAACTAATAAACCAGGTAATCAGTTTACCAAACACAAGATCAATATACAAAAATCGACTTTCTGTTGATACATTTGCAACAAACAGACTGAAGTACTCGGAAATAAACTTAACGAGACTAGTGCTAGACTTATTATACCCTACAAACTACACGAGATTGTTGACAGAAATTAAAGACCTACATAAATGGATAAACTGTTAGGGTGGTCGGTGATGCAGGCTGTGAAAGAATTCACAAAGAGGAGGAAGAGTAGAGAGTAACGTTTTCATTCACTCTTCAAGAAAGGAGAGGGGCATGGTGTGGAGAGACACATCAGCACCGAGGGGTGGGTGGGGGCTTGGAGCTTTTATTGGATTGGACTCAGCAATTGGGTTAAAAAAGGGTGAGGGTTGCTGTTGCGGGGCCCTGGGCTGTCGGGGTGCTGAAACACGAAGCTGCGGTGTGTTCCAGGGTTATCCCCTGTTTGTGGCTGTAGGGAGCGGTTAGTCACATTCCGTTCTTGCTTTCCAGTCATTTCCAGTCCCCGGGACAGAAGCCCAGAAGAGAGAAACGGCAGTCATGTTTAACAAGGTCACGGGCCTGCTAGGCAAATGGTGTCACAATAGCAAATGGGGCTGGCTTTCTCCTTTCAAAACCCACACCCTGTTCATCAATCAAAAGAGGTAACTTCGTTAGATGACAATACTCCCCCAAAATAACTTACAAATTTAATGCAACCTCATTCAGAATCCCAGCTTACTTTTTGTATAATGCTACAAAGTGACTCTAAATGTGTATGCAATCGTGAGGGACCCAGAACGGCCAAAGATCCCGAAAGAAATAAACCAAAGTAGGAGGACTCACATATCCTGATTGGAAAACCTACTACGAAGCAACGGTAATCCAAGACAGTGTGGTACTGGACCAAACATAGAGAGACATATGGAAAATGGAATGCAATTGAAAGCACAGAAAGCAGCCCAAGCATCTGAAGTCAACTGAAGTCCACAAGTGGCCAAAAGAATAGCCTTTTTAACAAATGAGGTTGGCATAGCCATGGGAAAAAGAAGGAAGTCAGAAACTAACACCACATATAAACGTAAGAGCTGAAATAATAAAACGCTTAGAAAAAAGAAACACTGGGGTGAATGTTTATAACCTTGGATTCAGCAAATAATTCTTATGTATGAAACCAAAAGCAGGAGTAATGAAGGAAAAATAGACAAATTAGAATTAATCAAAATTAAAACATTTGTGATCCAAGAACACCAACAAGAAAGTGAAAAGACAACCCAGAAATGGGAGTCCTGGTAACTCTTTGAGGTTAATATATGTGGTAAGAGACATATCAAGAATACACAAAATACACAAATAAGAAAAAGAAATAATTGTTTACATGTCAAGAGAATCTGAATTGATTTTAGCCATGGAAAATGTACAAGTGTTCGGTAAACACATAGAAAGATGTTTCATCATTAGTTATTCAGGAAATGCAATTCAAACCCACAACGGATTCCACGTCATATGCACAAGGATGGCCACTGTCAAAAAGTCAGATAAGAAAAAGTGTTGGTGAGATGGGGAGAGAAAAACAAATTCTCGTGCACTCCCGGCAGGAATTACAAATGGTGCAGCTATTTTGGAAATAGTCTTGCAGTTCTGTTGCAGGAGATAGCACAGGAAGAACTCGGAGACTGTGCTACTGTTGCTGGCCAGCGGCTAGCGCCCTGGGTGGCAGGCAACCCCTTTCAACACTGAGGGAGCAGGTAGGAATGAGTGGCCAGAAGGGAAATAAAGGCAGGGCACGCGCCATCACAATCTAACAAGGAACTTCATACAGGAGGCTCAAAGCAAAAGCTCACACAAGGACCCAGTACTCCTGAGCCTGGCCCGATAAGGTTGCCAGGCATCCCTAACAACACAAATAAACTATGATGCGGGGTGGGGGTGGGTAGGGAGAAGCCCTCCAAAGTCCGTGTGTATCATCTCCACTGGCTGGGAAAAGGAAAACCTTGAGACTGTTTATTCATCCCTAGGCCTGGAAGAGAGAAGGGGAGGGGGACTACCGTGCCCAAAAGAAAGAGCCCATGAACAACTTTGGTTAACTACCTGCCTTCCATCACGTACAAAATGAGCACATAGAGTCTGAAGCAAGATAGGGATGCGGGCTAACAGACCCCCAGCCATATCTACGTTTAGGCAGTCACGTCTCCACGGAAGACTGGCAACACCTTTACCCGTCAATCAAAATGTAACTCCCTCACCTCCATCCCGCCAGCTACCTAAGTCCTCAGAACAAAGGACTCATGCTCTTCTCTTGGCCTGTGGCTCTCTTGCCACCCGGGGGGGCCTCGGGCCACCAGGCCCTGGCCTCCCTTTTTTGCCATCTGGGAGCTGGCCACCCAGGCCCCTGGCCATCCTTGCTGTAGCCACCCTTGCTTTTACCCCCCTGCCCCCGCCCGGTTCGCTAATAAACTTTGCTTGCACACCCATAGGCTCGCTGACCTGTAATTCTTTACTGCGTTGGCGAGAAGAACCAGGGTTTCTCCGGTAGTGCTTCCTCAATGAGCTGAACAGCAAGTTTAGCTCATTGAGGAACCACTAAGTACGACCCAGAAATTTTCACTCTAGTCATTTCGAAAGCTCGTGTCCTCGCAAAAAAACTTGCACACTGGTATTTATTACTGCGTTGTTCATCGAAAGAGCCAAAAGGTGGAGATAACCGAAATGTTCATCAGGGACAAGTAGAAGAACAAATTGTTGTATATGCATAAGTGAAATATGATTCAGGTATAAAAAGGAATGAGGTACTGATACGGGTGGAACTAGGGCAAACCTTAAAGACATACTAAGTGAAAGAAGCCAGTCACAGAAGACGATGTTTTCTATGATTCCATCCATTAGGAATTCCAAAATAGGGGAATATGTGGAGACAGAATGTTGATTACTGGTTGCTTAGGGCTGAAGGGCAGGAGGGGTTAGCGGTACACGCATGTTTTTGAGGTCATGAAAATGGTATCAAATTGACTGCAGTGGTGATTGCATGCATATGTGTGTGTGTGTGCGTGTGTGTGTAGTAAAAAGCATTAGATTATACACTTTCCATAGGCGAATAGCATGGCATGTGAATTGTTCCTCAAAAAAGCCATTGAAAAAACCCATACGGCCCTGACAGGTGTGGCTCTGTTGCTCGGGCATTGTTCCACAAAGCCAAAGGTCGCCAGTTCGATTCCCGCTTTGTCTAATAGATGTCTCTCTCTCTCACATCAATGTTTCTCTCTCTCTCTTCCTCCCTCCCTTCCCCTCTCTTTTAAAAAGTAATTATGAATAAAATCTGTTTTTAAAAAGCCCCTATGATCAGTGTAAACTTTTTACCTAGAAATAAATAAAATCATATGTCCACACGGACGTGTAGATGAATGTTTACAATGGCTTAGTTTGTGATAGACGAGAGCTGGACTACACAACAATAACAAGAAACGAACTACCCCTCTGCACTTCTCCATCTCTTCACCTTCTTCACCCAGTCCCCCAAGCCCCCTCCACTCTGGCAACCACCAGCCTATTCTCTTTATCGGTGAGCCAGTTTCTGTTTTGTGTGTTTGTGCATATCATTCTTTAGATCCCACATATAACTGAAATTCTATCCTACCTGTCCTTGTCTGCCTGCCTGATTTCGCTTAGCATAGTACCCTCTAGATACATCCATGCTGGTGCAATGGGTACGATTTCATTTTTCATGACTGACTAATATGCCATTGTACATACATATGGATCGCTGCTTTTTCACCCACTCATCTGTTAATGGTCACGTAGGCTGTTTCCAAATCTTGGCTATTGTAAATAACACTGCAGTGGACATAGGGGTGCATATATTCATTTGCGTTAGTATTTTGGGTTTCTTTGGGTATGGACCCAGAAGAGGAATCACTGAGTCATGAGGCAGATCCATTTTTAATTTTTTTCAGGTCAATCCATACCGTTTCCCACAGTGGCTGCACCAGTCTCCATTCCCACCCACCGAGCAAAAGGGTTCCCCTTTCTCCACATCCTCACCAGCACTCATTGTTTGTTGATTGATTGATCATAGCCATTCTGACAGGTGTGAGGTGGTCTCTCATGATGGATTTAACTTACATTTCTCAGTGTGTCACCAGGTAGAGGCGAGCGGTGTTCACCGGGTTGATGCAGATTCAAACTCGGCGCCAGTGCTGGGTTGAGGCCACTCAACAAAAGTCTCAGGGTGTATATACCAAGGCCAGTTACCAGGCACCAGGGGCCAGGGTACCTGTGTGGTAGGGCAGCCTCTCAGGGAGTCATCGGGCTGAGGCCAGCAGAGTGCACCAGGCTGGCTAAAAGGTTGGGTCTTACGGAGGGAGGGTTCTGCACAGGAATGGTGGAGTTGTTTGGACACGAGAGGGAAAAATGGCCCCTGTCCTACAGGCACGCAACTCAGTCTTCTCCTGATCATCTCTGCCACCCAGAGTCTTCCCAGACCTCCTTGAGAGCCGTCCAAGAAACTCTGCACCATCGGCCCAGTCGGGCCACAGGCAACAGACTCCTCCAGGAGCTGTGAGCTCAGCTGAGTGGGGCCACAGGGAGTAAGGAGGGTGGGGCTAGTTCATTCCCCCAGGCCGATGCTGTATGGAGGGGTGTGCTCCATTCAGGGAAGATGACATCTTTGAATGGTGTGGGAGAAGGACTCAGCACAGGCACCTTGGTGGCTGTCCCTCCAGCCCTTTCCCAAGAGCCACACAACCCAGTCTCTCCTTGTATGACTCCAGTTCACTCTGAGCCACCTTCCCTCTGCTGGAGCCTGGGGTGAGGGGTGACGAATGAAATTTGTGTGCTGGCCCTTTAAGAGGGTGGCTGGCTTTCAGCAGACTCCTGTCCTCCTTGGGGGACAGAATCCCCACTCATTTTCATGTGCAGCTGTTATGGCAGCACCCCTTTCCAGCTCTGATGCTCCAGGCTGGGGAGCCCAAAGTGAGGTTCAGACCCCTCTCTCCTCAGGGAGGAACTCTGCAGAGGAAACATCTCTCTGGGCTCTCAGCTGTGGCATGTGGCTGCAGGGCCAGCACTCTTTGCTTCTCTGCCTTTCCTACCAGTCTAGATGGGGCTTCTCCTATAAATCTTTGGGTAGAAGA
Organism: Micronycteris hirsuta; assembly: GCA_004026765.1. NCBI lineage: Eukaryota > Metazoa > Chordata > Mammalia > Chiroptera > Phyllostomidae > Micronycteris > Micronycteris hirsuta. Next base: position 17,770 of record PVJI01017236.1, on the reverse strand, counting down.
CTTCTGCTCACCTAGCCTTCAGTTGCTTATTCAGGGTGTTTGTTCTGTGTTTTCGTTGTAATTCCAGTTTGGTCCTGGGAAGAGGGGAGTGTGTGTTCTACCTACTCTGCCAGCACCTTGGATCTCCCCTGTTGTTTTCCTATCTTATTCATGTCTGACCTAATTTTTGTTATTTCCTTCCTTCCGTTAGCTTTGGATTTAGTTTGTTCTTTTTTTTTTGAGGGGGGGGTTGGTTGGTTTGTTGTTTACTTTTTAACTTGTAACATTTGTTTGTGGATTTGAGATCTTCCTTTTTTCAAAAAAAGTGTTTTTCACTCTGAATATCCCTCACAGCACTGCTTTCACTGCGCCCTGTAAGTTCTGGCATGTTATGGTTTTGTCATTTGTCTAAACGTATTGTCCAAATTCCATTTGGATTTCTTTTTTAACCATTTGGTTGATTAATAGTGTGTTTTTAATTTCTACATATTTGTGAATTTTCCACATGTCCTTCTATTTTTATTTGATTGATGGAGGACTGTTTTACACCTCTGTCCTCCCCCCACCCACCCCGCATTGTGTTACTGTTCTGTTATTGATTGTGGTTGGAAAGGCTTCTTTCTATGATTTCAAATTTTCAAACTTATTCAGATCTATATTAGGGTACAACATATGGTCTATCCTGGAAAATGTGCCACGTGCATGTGAGGGGGGGAAATGTTCGTTTATTTTGCTGTAGTTGCGTACAGTGTTCCCTATATATTTGTTGGGGCCAATTGATTTACAGTGTTTTGGAAGTCTATTTTTCCTTATTTATCTTTTGTCTCATTGTTCCATCCATTACTGGGAGGGGGCTATTCAGGTCCTCTGCCATTATTGTGTAACTGCCCATTTCAATCTTCACTAACTTCAGCGTTTGCTTTGTATGGTTTGGAGTTCTGGTGTTTTGCGTATGTATTTTTATACTTTTTATAGCTTCTTGGTGAGTTGGCCCTTTTATAAATGTGTGATTTCTTTCTTTTTCTCATATAGCAGTTTTACAATAATGTCTACTTTGATGTGAACACAGTCATCCAAGTCTATTTGGATTCCAATGCGTATGGAATACAATTTTCCACCTTTTCAGTTTCAATCCATGTGTGTCCTTGGATCTTAAGTGCTCCTCAATTAGAAAGCATATTGTAGGGTGACTTCTAAAACCCATTCCTACAACCTTTGTCATTTGTTTAGGGAGTTCATTCCAGTTAATTAAGGTATTTATTGATGGGGAATGGCTTTTTTCCCCTATTTTGTTATGTGTTTTCCGTACGTCTTGTAGGGTTTTTTTTTTTTTTTTGTCTGTTGTGGCCGCCATGATGTCTTCTTTCTGTTTACAGTAGTTCCCCTTCTGTGCCCTTTTACTTTCCATGGTTCCATTTACCCATGGTCAATTGCAGTCTGAAAATATTACATGGAAAATTTTATAAATAATTTGTAAGTTTTAAATTCTGTGTTAATCTTAATGGGATGTAATATCTCCCACGACCCCCTTTTTCCCCAGCTCAGGACATGTAAGATAACTACTATAAATACATGAACAAAACCCTACGTCACTACATACATGGAGAGCCCCAGATATGGGATTATCAAATGATGGCAAGAGATTCATATCCAACACAATAATTTGCCTTTTGCCTTTAAAGTTGGATTTCTACGGACTGGGGGCCCTGAAAAGTGCCATCAGCAGCTGAGTGAAACTGGCTGCTTTTGTGGAAAAAGAAAACAAAACAACCCCCCCACACACAAAAACAGCTCTTTTTAGCACACACACACCCCACCCAAACAGCATAGGAAACAGAAGAGGAAATAATGTACGAAAAAGAAATAGTCTACACTTTTGGCCTGGCTGGGATGGCTCAACTGGTTAGAGCATTGTCCCGTAACCGAAAGGTTGTGAGTTTGATTCCTGGTCAGGGCACATACCTATAATACATTGCACGTTTGATCCCCAGTCTGCCTACGTAAGGTCCCTGGTCCAGGTGCATATGGGAAGGCAGCCGATCGATGCTTCTCTCTCGCATTGATGTTTCTCTCTCTCCCCTCCTCTCTTTTTGAAAGCAATGAAAAAAAATGCTGTACACGTTCAGTGGGAGCACGAAGCAGACAAACATTCTAGCAAATACTGATTTTCCTGATGGACCAAAAAATCATCAACATCAGGTAAGGGCAATATTCCCCAGAGCTGGCTGGGGAGTCTCTGAAAGCAGGACATCTAAACATGCATTGGTTGTGTCCATCCACTACGGTTAGGATTTGGAGATGTTGTTAGAGTCTGCTTTGGACATTATCATTTTTTGACAACTGTGTGTCAAAACCTCCGAAATGTCAAAGATTTTACCCTAGTGTAAGCTAACAATTTGTTTTGACACAGTTTCATAGATGCTGGAAGAAGACACAGGACTCCTGAGCCATATGTAAGAGGTGGTCTATGACTTATGCCACAGTGGGCAGCATGAACTTCTTTGCACTGGTCCCCAAATGTCCCCAAGTCCCATAGGGACGATAAGAAGTGCTGCAGGTGTAGGATATGCACCAAGTGAATTTGCATTACAGTGTAGGAAACCCCAACATTTTATTCACTTTATTTGATTTTACTTTATTATTTTATTTTAGAGGAATGATGTAGTGTATGAGTTTTCTGTGGTGGCCATTACAAATTACCTACAAACAGTAGGCTTAAAGCACACGCGGTCTTTGTCTCTCCGTTTTCTAAGTGAGAACCTGGTGGGCTTGACTGGGCCCTCTGCTCAGGAACTCACAAGGCTGTCATCCAGATGTCAGCTGAGCTGCGTTCTCATCTGGTGCTCAGGTCCCTCTTCCAAGCTCATTCAAGGGTACTGGTAGAATTCATCCCTTGTAGCGATAGAACTGAGTTCCTAGTTTCTTGCTGACTGTTGGCTGGTGTTAATTTCAGCTTTCAGAAGCCACTCTCAGGTTCTCACCACTTGGCCCCCTGGACCTTCAGAACTTCCTGTGTGTGTCTTCCTCTGTCTCTGACCTCTAGGTCCAGATTTAAAGGACTCATGTGATAGGTCAGGTCCACCTGAATAATGTCCCTTTCTGAACGTTGCCTGTGCCAGGACCTCATCATAGGAGTAAAATCCATCACATGGAAAGTCCTGGGGATTATACAGGGTGTGCACACCAGGAGGCTGGGATCTTGGGCCCCATCTTAGAATTCTACCCAGTATAGGGGAGTTCAGCGATGTGCTGCGGGAGCAAGAGGACAATGCGCCACAGTCCATCCATGGGGGAGACTCCAAGATTTTAAAGGGGATTTTTAACAAACCTCTTCAGAGGGAAATACTATCTTTATTATCCTGAGCAGCAAACAAATCTGTCCCGGAGGAAAACACTATCTGTATTTTCTTCCAAGGCTGCTTGTTATACCAGTAGCATTGAAGAATAGTTTGAAGAAGAAAAAACAAAACAAAACAACAAAAAAAACCAGCTAATGCCTCTGACCAAAATTCAGGGAGGAAGATGAAACCTATGAAGAACTGTTTCCCAACAATGTCAGGCTATTTCTAAGATTTCTATGGAAATACATAGGACTTAGAATATCCAAAATTATTTTGAATAGGAATACCAATGCTGTAGGGCTCACACTGACCGCCAGGTTGCAAGACAGATTCCGAAGCTACGAAACTGAAGAAAGTGTGGCATTGGCATACATTATAGGCACACGGATCAACTTAGCAGAAGCAAGAATACAGAAATGCACCCACATGGACAGCCCATTGATTGGGAACCAAGGTGCAAAGCGAATTCAGTGGGGAAAGCATAGTGTTATCAGGAACTGGTGCTGGAACAATCAGACACCCGTAAGTCAAAGGAAATGACCGCTAAACCTTACCTTACACCATACCCAAAAATGAACCAGAAACTGACACTAGACTTAAATAGTAAGACCTAACACTATAACATTTCTAGAATAAAGAGTAGGACAAAAGTTAAGTGAAATTGGGTTGGAAGAAAATACCTTAAATAAGTCAGGAAAAGCCTGAAGTATAACAAACGAAATCAACAAATTGGGTTTCCTTCACACTAAAATAATTTGTTCTAATAACTACACTTTAGGAAAAGGAAAGATAAGACACAGAGTGGGAAAAATATCTGCAAACATACAACCACTAATGGTCCTGTAATTCCAACACATGAAGAATATTTTAAATCAATAACATGCAAAAGATACACCGAAACAAATGAAATGACAGCACGACAACCCGAAAGCTGTGGGACACAGGGAAACAATCCTAAGAGGGACTTTCATAGCATTACAAGCCCATCTCAAAAAAAAAAAAAACACAAACAAACAAAAATAAGGAAAAGCTCAAATAAACAATCTAACTTTACACTTGAAGGAACTTGAAAAACAACAACAAAGCCCAAAGTGAGTAGAAAGAAGGAAATAATAAAGATCAGAGCTGGGAAAAAAAAGTCTAAAAAATGATATAAAAGATCAGTGAATCCAAGAGCTGGTTCTTTGAAAAGATAAACAAGATTGACAAACTTTAACCAGACTCATCAGGAGGAAAAGAGAGAGGAGCCCAATAAATAAAATCAGAAAGGAAAGAGGAGCAATAACAACTGACACCAAAGAAATACTAAGGGTTGTAAACAAATATTATGAGCAACTATATGCCAACCAACTGGACAACCTGGATGAAATGGATACAATCCTAGAAAGATAACATCTTCCAAAACTAAATCAGGAGGAATCAGAACATCTGAATAGACAGATTACAATTGTTGAAACTGAAGCAGTAACAAAAAAACAAAACAAAACAAAAAACTCCCAACAAACAAAAGCCTAGGACCAGATGGCTTCACAGGTGAATTTTTACCAAACGTTCTGAGAAGAGCTAACACCTCTCCTTCTCAAACTATTTCAAAAAAAATTCAAGAGGTGGAACAGCTCAAAACTCATTTTACGAGGCCAGCATTATCCTAAACCAGATAAAGGCACCAGGAAGAAAGAAAATGATAGGCAAAACCATGTATGTTGATGAACATGCATGCTAAAATCCTCAACAAAATACCAGCAAACCAAATACAGCAATGCATCAAAAAGATCATACACCACGACCAAGCGGGATTTATTCTGGGAATGCAAGGTTAGTAAAACATTCCACAAAAAAAAAATAAATGCGATTCACCACGTAAACAAAATGAAGGATAAAAACCACATGATCATACCAATGGATGCAGAAAAAGCATTTGATGAAAGGCACCACCCATTTATGATAAAGACTCTCAGCAAAGTGGGGTTAGAGGGAACATACCTAAACATAATCAAGGCCATATATGACAAACTCACTGCCAGCACCATACACAACGAGCTAAAACTACAAGCGTCCCCCTTAAGATCGGGAACAGGACAGGGATATGTCTGCTTTCACCTCCCTTATTCACATAGTACTGGAAGTCCTAGCTACAGCAAGCAGACAAGAAGAAGAAATAAAAGGCATCCAAATTGGAAAGGAAGGAGTAAAACTGTCTTTATTGGCAGATGACATGATACTGTACATAGAGAGCCCCAGAGATTCCACCAAGAAACCACTAGAACTGATGAATGAATCTAGCAAAGTAGCAGGATACAAAGTTAGTATCAAGAAATAAGTTGCATGTCTATACGCCAACTATAAACAAGTAACAGAAGGGGAAATAAAGAAAACAATCCCACTCACAACTGCTTCAAAAAGGATAAAATACCCAGGAATAAACCTAACCAAGGATGTAAAAGACCTGTCCTTGGAAAATTATAAGACACCGAAGAAACAGACTGGAGAAGATACAAATAAGTGGAAGCACATACCGTGTTCCTGGATAGGAAGAATTAACATCATTCAAATGTCCACACTACCCAAAGCAATCTATAGATTCAACACAATTCCTATCAAGATTCCAAGGATATATTTCACAGAACTAGAACAAATGTTCCAAAAATGTACACAGAGCCTAAAAAGGCCCCACATAGCAACAGCGACCCTGAGAAAGAAGAACAAAGTTGGAGGAATCACGCTACTGAACATGAAACTATACTGTACGGCCATAGTAATCAGGACAGCCCGGTACTGGCATAAATACAGACACGTCGATCAATGGAACAGAACAGACAGCCCAGAAATGACCCCACCCCTTTACAGTCCATTAATATTCGAGAGAGGAAGTAAGCACATACAATGGGCTAGAGACAGTTTATTCAATAAATGGTGTTTAGAAAATTGGACAGATACATGCAGCAAAATGAAAGTAGACTGCCTTCTTACACAACACAAGAATAAATTCAGAATGGATTACAGACTTAACTGTTAGAACCGAAACCATAGAAATCCTAGAAGAAAACACAGGCAGAAAAATCTCAGACATAGCTCATAGCAATATTGTATCAGATATATCTCCCCAGGCAAGGGAGACAGAAGAACAAATAAGCAAATGGAACTACATCGAACTAAAAGATTTTGCACAGCAAATGAAAACATCAACAAAATAAAAACGCAATCCACAGAATGGGAAACATATTTGCCAATACATCTGAGAAGGGGTTAATATCAGAAATTCATAAAGAACTTAGAAAACTGAATACCAAACAAACAAACAAAAAAAAAACCCAAAACACAAAAACCCAAACATCCCAATTTAAAAATGGGCAAAGGACCCGAATAGACACTTCTCCAGAGAGGACCTACAGATGGCCAATAGACACAGGAAAAGATGCTGAATGTCACTAATCATCAGAGCAACGCCAACTAAAACCACAGTGAGATACCATCTCACACCTGTCAGAACGGCTATCATCAATGAATCAACAAACGACAAGCGCTGGCGAGGATGTGGAGAAAGGGGAACCCCTTTGCATTGTTGGTGGGAGCGCAGGCTGGTGCAGCCACTGTGGAAAGCAGTATGGAGATGCCTCAAAAAATTAAAAATGCATCTGCCTTCTGGTCCAGCGATCTCACTTCTGGGAATAGATCCTAAGAAACGCAAAACACTAATTCAAAAGAACGCCAGCTCCCCTGTGTCCACTTCAGCGTTACTTACAATTGCCAAGATATGGGAGCAGCCCAAGTGCCCATCAGTAGATGAGTGGATAACACAACTACGGGACACTGACACAATGGAATAATACTCGGCCATCAAAAAGAAGACAGTTTTAACCTTTGTGACAGTATCGATGAACCCGGACAACATTATGCTAAGTGAAATAAGCCAGTCAGAGAAAGACAAATAGCATATGGTATCGCTCATATGAGGAAAGTAACGAACACACTGAACTAACAGGCAAAATGGAGGCAGACATAGAGAGAGAGCAGGATGACAGCTAAGGGGGGGAGGGTAAGGGGTGGAGGGATTGAGCAAAAGGAAAAAGGACTCGTGGACATGGACAACAGTGTGGTGATTGCAGGGGGTGGGGGGTACAAGGAGACTAAATGGGAATGGAAAACAAATGCAATAAAAGAACAATTTCTGGAAGAAAATAAAATGCTTGAGAAAGAAAAAGAGAAAATCAATAACATGAAAACAACAGCCCAATTACAATGGGCAAATATTTGAACAGAAACTTCACCCAGGAAGATAAAAAAAAAAGGATGGCAATTAAGCCTATGAAAAGATGCTCAACCTTGTAAGTAATTAGGGGCATGCTGATTAAAACTAAAATGATATACCACAGCACATGTGCTAGAATGGCTCAAAGTAAAATGACTGACCATGTCAAGGGTCCAGGAGTGTGTGATAAGAGTGTAAGTGGTTTGGGAGATTTGCAAACACTCGGTCAGTTTCTTGTGATGTTAAACACACTTACCATCCTGCTGCTCTTGAGTTTTTATCTAAGGTACATGGAAGCATACGTCCAAAGATTTGCGCGTGAATATTCATAGCGGCCCTATCGGTAATAGTCCAAAACTGGAGACAACCCAAATAAGCACACACCGAAAAATGGCACAAGAGGAAAAAGAAACGAATCATTGCTTAACATACCAGCATGGGTAATTCTCAAAATAATTACGTTGTGTTAAAAAAAGAAAGACAAACAAGAGAATATAGGATATGATTCCATTCACAGAAGATTTAGCAAAATGCAAGTGAACCTCTAGTGAGAGAAAGCAAATCAGCGGTTGCCTAGAGATGGGGTGGGGTGGGTAGGGAAGAAAGCGATACACAGGAGAAGAAAGACACTTTGGAAAGTGATGGTTATGGTCACTGTTTTGATTGTGATAAGGGCTTCACGAGTACACACAGATGGATTTTTTTTAATGTAAGAAACAGAAAAACATGGTATCAAGGATCTCTGGAAACAATACTTTACAGCTTGAAAATTCTTTCACAGTTGATTAGCCACTCAGCTTTTCTTCAAAGTGAGTACTAAATGGGACTCTTCAAAACATTTTTTTTTCTACTGGTTCATTTTTTATTATTTTTCAATTGCAATTTACATTCCTATTATTCTGTATTAGTTTCAAGTGTGCAGCATAGTGGTTGGACACTTCGTTAGACACTTTACGAAGTGTCCCCCCCCCCCGATACGTCCAGTACCACCTGGCACCATACATTCTATGTGTTTATTTTAATGTGCATTGTTCTTTTTGTATTTGGGGTCATATTTCCCAACTATTACTTCAGATGCACGTCTTTCTTCACTGTTTGAAATGCTTTTTTCTCTCCTGATTTACTGATATCTTATTCTATCTGTTGAATAGAGACACACCAAAAGCAGCTTTTTATTAGCACGTCGATCATTCTCAATATTAGTTGGCAGTTCAGTCACTAAAGCGTGGATCGTTTGCCACTTAAGAAGGGCAAAAATATGTGCCATTTCCTCCCATCAGGTTTTTTGGTCCACTTTGGAGTCTGAAATTGAGCAAAGTGCAGTTAAAGCACTCAGATTGCCAACACTGGTAAATGTATACACTTTGTAAGATTAACACAGGAATCTTCTGCCCTGCTCCTCCATAGGTAGGGCTCCCTTGGGCATGATTTTACATGAAATCCAAGGATCTTCTCTCCCCGTTGAGCTCCGGTGCAGCTACCAGGAGAGCAGAGAGGCACACGAGGTACGAACAAGTCTATTCCTGAGGGGAAAAAAAATAGCTACTCACACTTATGGTGGAAGAGGCAATGTCTCCACACGCCAAGGCGCTCCTTCAAGGTGCAGCAAGCAGGCCCTGAGTAAGACTTCAGGGCAGGGCTCACAGGCTCCCTGACCTAACACCACGGCATGCTTTTGTGCCAGAGCCTGTGCTTTGCAGCAAAACTTAGTTCAAGCCAGGGAACCGAGGGGCCTCCAGCAATCCTAAGCGGTCCATTCAAACTCCTGAAATAGGCAGTCCTGCTCCTTGAATTATTATTGAGTTGGCCAACAAGTGTGTCTGTCTTTTTCTGTACAATGGCTCAAGTAGCGCTTAGATGTCTTTAACTCTATTCGAGACAAGTTTGTTAGACTGTGTGGTGACAGCTGTCATGTCAGCGTGCAGTTTTAAAACTTATCAACACTGGTGAATTTTTGCATGGCCATTTTAACGTTGAAGATGGAAGAAAGTGTGCAACACTTTTGGCATATTAGGCTTCATTACTTCAAGAAAGGTGAAAAGCAACTGAAACACAAAAGAAGATTTGTGCAGGGTATGGAGAAGGTGCCGTGACTGATCGAACGTGTCAGAAGTGGTTTGCTAAGTTTCGTGCTGGAGATTTCTCTCTGGACAATGCTCTGCCGGGTAGACCAGCTGAAGCGGACAGCCATCAAATCAAGACATTAACTGAGAACAATCAACGTTATACCACCCAGGAGATAGCGACGCACTCAAAGTATCCCAACCAATAAAGTCGTTGGTGAAAGTGAAATGTATGCCTTTTATTTTACAGAAAAAAACTAAATGGACTTTTTGTGCAACCCAATAATGTACAGAGAAACAACAGGATGACAGATGCTCTTCCTCGGGTGAGCTAGCAATGAGCCCGGCAGGTAGGGTGTCTGCTGTGCACACAGACTAAGGATAGAAGGGTCTCCCCTAAATTGATAAAGGGTATGCAGCCAAATATTAATGTATTGCCTGTCTGCGCTCAATTCAGCCTTCAATATGTGCTCTCTGATAATGGACAAACTCCTTCAAGCATGTCTTCCTCAAAGTGAGCAGGATGTTGGACTTGAGCCTAGAAGATGCTAGAGGGACACTCAAGCAGGAAGTGGCCGTCCTGTGATTTCTGGCTCTCGGAGGTGTGGGTGTGAGGCTACCCTGGGTGTCCTTTCACAGGTATGAGCCCGTACCAAGTGTCCTCGTGTCGTTGAACTTGCAATCCTGTTGTGGCCTGGCGATCAGCTTTCTGTGGCCCTCTTCATAGGGATATCCTATGCTCCAAGCCACCTACCCACTGTTTCCCTATGCTTGCTTGCTCTCCCGCCCTGCCCCCGCCTACCAATACCCACCTTATCTCTTGTAGTGCTCCCAGAGCTACAGCCCTCCCAACACCAAGACCCTCCCGATTCTGTGTACATGACATTGTTATCCCCAGGCCTCCCGCTCCACCAGGATCCCTCTTCCTACTACATGTCCTCACACTGGCCACTAGCTATGGCATGTCCACACTGATGTGTTCCAGAGGGTTGCTTCCTGCTTACCCTGCAACTGTAGGCCACCTATGGTTCTAAGTCCAGCTCTGGCGCAGGCAAACCAGCAAACTGCTCTGCTGTCCAGTGGCATCTCCTGCACCTTCTCCAATGAGGAGTGACTCCACCCTTGGGGAGGGGCCCCCATGGCAAGTTGGTCTTTCCTTGGGTCCTCTCCCTCAGCCCGGAAGTACCATATGAAGTTTTATTATATCCTATATGTTATACATTGGTCATAGTTCAATAATTCTTTATGTCAGACTTCCCCTGTTTGGTGTGTACTTTCTGTCTCCTGATGGGATCATGACTGCTCCAGAGCACATCTATTCCAAATGTCGCCGTTAGAATTACCGAAAGCTTCCTCTTTGAGAGCTGCATCAAGTAAGGGTGTCCACTATCGCCCAGAGAGAGTAGCCGAAAGAAGGAGGGAGGAAGTAAGGGAGGGAGGGAGGGAAGGAAAGAAGGAAAGAAAGAGAGGAAGGAAGGCAGGCAGGCAGGCAGGCAGGCAGACAAAATGGAAATAAATAAGACTGGCATATTTGTAAATGATGTGATTGTGTACATTAAACTCTACAGGTATTTACAGGCAAAATGCTGGACTCAACTAAAGTATCTGGGTATTTGAGGATTAAAAAGTCAACATATAAAAGCCATTTGCATTCTAATTACTACCAACGAATTTAGAAAATAAAAATTTCAAAAAACATTCTTTTCAAAATATGAAGTACCTAGGGTAAAATGTCCTCTTATGGGAAAAACAGAAAATATTATTGGGACACATTAAGAAGTGCTTATGAAAAGGAGAGACGGACCGTCTCCACTAATCAAACATTCAATATTGAAGTCAAACCTGCAAATTCAACACAAGCATAATGAGAACTTCAAACAAGCTCATGGTTGAACTTTTTCTAATGATGAATAATTTAAATGGAGTCAACAGAGGCTGAACAGAACCAAGATGATTGGACAACCAAGGTAGAATTGACTGGCCTCATCCAAATATCAGGACCGGCTATAGAGCTGTAGTAATTAATGCCGATATGTGGCATTTCAAATAGGCAGATGCACCGTGACTAACCCGTGCATAGATAGACGCTGGATTCATGATACATGTGGTGCTGCCAATAAGTTGGAAAAGTGCAGACTTTTCCGTAAACGGTTTACTGAGTCTATCGGGTATCCACAGGAAAGAAAACAGAACCCCTCTCAACACAAACAATAATTGCAAGTGGATTAAGACCTAACTGTGAAAGGCCACACCATAAATATTTTTAAAAACAATATAGAGAATATTTTTATGGCTCCAGGACTGGAACAGATTTCTTAAAACAGAAAGCGCTAACCATAAGGAGAAGATGGATAGATTTGCCTACAGTAATTCTCCTTCACCCGTAGGAGATACACTCCAAGACACCCAGAGTGTGCCTGAAAATCTGTGTGTACTATGTTTTTTCCTATACATACATACATACATACAATCAAGTTGATTTATACATCAGGCACAGTAAGAGATTAACAACTACAACTACTAATAAAAGAGAACAATCACAACAATATACAGTAATACAAGTTATGCAAATGTGGTCTCTTTCTCTCTCCCCCTCTCCCGCTCTGAAAATATCTTTCTGGACTCCATGTACAGTGTCGATACGCTGCGCAAAGGGATGGTTCACATCCTGGGCAGGAAGGAGTACGGACAGTGTGAGATTTCATCATGCTACTCAGAATGATGTGGATTTAAAACTTGTAAGTTACACATTTCCGGAAGTTCCCATGCCATAGCTTAGACCATAATTGACCACAGGTAACTGAAACCGCAGACCGGGAGACTAGACTATGTCATAATCGAGGACTTCTATCCCCAAAGCACTGCAGAAAGCACATGAAAACACAAACAACAGAGCAAGGGAATGTTTTGGCTGAAACACAACCACCAATGGACCGGTATTTAAAACACACAAAGAATTCACTGAATCAGTAAGTACACGGTGGAAAACAACAGAGGAATGGGGTCAGAGTTGAATTTGAACAGGCCTTTCGCAGGAGAGAGAAATCTAAAAGGCTAAGAGACATGAGAGCATGCCATAGCTTAATAGTAACAGTAAACAATGATCTAAATTCTGGCGATTCTTGGGGTAGGTTAAGATGTGTACCAGCAGGAATGCTCTCTGCTACTCTTAGGATAGGAAATTGTGACAACGACTACAGAAAACGATTTGCCACCATCTAGAAAAGCAGTTTTCTTCCAGCCGGCAATGCTAGCTACATGACCTCGGCGTTCTACCTCAGGAGTGTGTTCACTCCACCGCCCCATGTCGCAATTTAGCTCATGGGCATCTGGGCTGCTTTTTCCTTCCACAACACACAACACCGGTCCGATACAATCATGTCGATTGGGCCTCATAAACAACAAGTAGCAACTACCCTAGACTTACGTGTAAGGAATTTGCCGATCACGTGGTTGAAAATAAGCCCAACAACAACGTGGGGGCCTTTTGCCTCGGGGACACTCCTAGGTTTCCGGTGCTATAGGGCACGCCTAGGTAGCTTTTCTAAGGTTAAGGGTAAACTGTTGTATTTGGCTCTCCCACAACCAAAGACATGACACCATAATGAGCGGGCCTCTTTAGATCTCTCACTGGCTTGTACCATTCTGGCCTGTTTGCCAAGTGACAAGAACATCTGCTAGTTTTCAGTGGAATCCAGAACAAAAGAAGGCCCTGCAATAGGTCAAAGCTGTCGTGCAAACTTCCCTGCTTTTGCAGTTTGAGTCATATGACCCAGCAGACCCCAGTGCGTGAAGTGTCAGCGGTAAACAGGAGCGCTCTCGGGGGCTTTCAGCCGTCTCCTCCTACAGCTGATTTACAGGAAGGAAACCTGGACCTTTGGAGCCGAGTCTTGCCGCCATCGGTGCATTACTACTCTCCTTTAGAGAAACTTCTTTTGGCTTGCTAGTGGGCCTTGGCAGAGACTGAATACTTGACCATGGACCACCAGGTAACCACCTGAACTACCTATCATGAACTTGTAGCTGTCTGAGCCATGCAGACATCAAGTCTGTTACGCACAACAGAACTCCAGCATCAAATGGCGGTGGTATAAACTCCATAAGGCTCAGACGTGCCCTGAAGACACAAGTAATGTGCATGAAGAAATGACCCAAATGCCCACGTTCCTCACTCCCGCTACATCACCTTTTCTCTTCCTGGGGCACGTATGGACTCCTGGGCCATTCCCTACAGTCAGATTACAGTGTCAAAACACGTAGCACTGATTCATATATGAGTCTGTGTGCTGGGCAGGCATAATCCCAAAATGGAGAGCTGAGATACACGGACTCTTCTGGGAGCACTCCTCAAGGACACTTTATTTATTTTGGGATATGTTCATGGCTTTATGCAATCAGCACTCAGGTATGGTTCTCCCATAAGGAAGAAAAAACAACGTGAGTTCGTCAGTGGAGCGCTTAAGGTCTAGTAGGAGTGGGGGGAGAGAATAATGTGAATCAAGAACACAAATCAAGAACATTTATGAAAAATTTGAGAGCATAAAACAAAGGACGCTTAACTAAAGGGTTGGTTTTTTTTAACAAATATTTTATGTATTTACTTTTAGAGAGACATGAAGTAAAGGAGAAAGAGAGGGAGAGAAACATCAATGTGTGGTTGGCTGTCACACACCCCCACCCCCAGGGACCTGGCCCGCAACCCAGGCATGTGCCCCAACTGGGAACTGAACCCGGGGCGCTTTGGTTTGCAGGCCGGCGCTCAATCCACTGAGCCCCACCAATCAGGGCAAGTAAAGAGGTTTTATGAGAGGGAGTTTTCCCTAGGCGGTGAGTTGAGCTGAGCTCTAAAAGATGGCTTAGCAGAAGCTGGGGGTGGAAGCCCCAATGGCCAGTGTGGCTGGAGAGCAGAGAATGGAGCAGGAAGGTCAGGTACAAATTCCATGTCACCTGGGGTCCCTTGGATACATAGGATGACAATGAATGTATAGCCAAGCCAAGCAAATGCTGTTTCTTCTCTTTTTTAAAAAAAAAATCACTTTTTACTGTTAAATATAAGTCGTGACACCATAAAATTCCTAGAGGAAAACACAGGCAGGAAAACTGGAGATACCCCACGTAGCAATATTTTTGGCAAAATGACTCCTAGGGCAGGGAGATAAAGGAAAATATAAACAAATGAGACTACATCCAACTAAAAGCTTCTGTGCGACTAGAGAAACACATCATCAAAATGAAAAGGGAACCAACTGTATGGCAGAACATATATGCCAATGGTACATCGGACAAGGGTTTGGTCTCCAAAACATATAAGGAACTGCTACGACTCAACACCAGGAAGACAAACAATCCAGTGGAAAAATGGACAAAGGATCTGAGTAGACACTTCTCAAGGGAGGACATACAGAAGGCCCATAGGGCCTAGGAAAAGATGCTCAACATCGCTAGTCACCAGAGAGATGCAAGCTACAGCCACATGGAGATATCACCTCACACCTGTCACAATGGCCATGATTAATGAGTCAACGTACAACAAGTGCCGGCGAGGATGGGGAGACAAGGGAACCTTAGGGCAGTGCTGGTGGCAATGCAGACTGGTGCAGCCGCTTGTGGAAAACAGTATGGAATTTCCTCAGAAAACTAAAAATGGAACTGCCTTTGACCCAGCAATTCCACTGCTGGGATTATATCCTAAGAGCCCTGAAACACCAGTCCAAAAGAACCTACGTACCCCAATGGTCATAGCAGCACAATTTACAATAGCCAAGTGCTGGAAGCAACCTAAGTGCCCATCAGCAAATGAGTGGATCAAAAACCGTGGTCCATGCACACAATGGAATGCTACCCAGCAGAAAGAAAGAAGGAGCTCCTACCCTTTGCGACGGCATGGATGGAACTGGAGAACATTACGCTAAGTGAAATAAGCCAGGCGGTGAAAGACAAATGCCCTAGGATCTCACCTAGTAGTGGAATCTAATGAACAACATAAAGTAACGAACAAAACAGAAGCACAGGCATGGAAACATGGAGCGGACTGAAAGTGCCCAGAAGGGAGGAGGAAGGGGGACAATGGTGGAAAGAAGGGGAAGGGACTAGTCGAAGAACATGCAAGAATGACCCGCAGACGTGGGCAACAGTGTGGGAAGTGACTGTGGGAGTGGGGGGGTGGGATGGGCGGCGGGGGGACACAGTGGGACAACTGTAATAGAATAACAATGAGGGACGGTTTACAAGAAAATCTTTCCAGTGGGCACAACTTAGAACAATGCACTGGGTTGTTCATTCTGTTTGTAAAAAGAAATGGCAGCATGTGCAATCGTATACCAACTTGTGGCTGCCACCAAGAGTTTGGCTACATGAGAAAACAAAAAAATTAATAATAAAAAAGTCTTAAAAAAAAAAGAGTTTGGCTACATGAATAGGCCTTGGAAGGAAAATGTTTGGAGAATTAATGACAAGGAGGTCTGAGCAGGAGACATGTAGGTAGACCACACTGAATAGGCAACGTTAGTGAAGATATTTGTATCCCATGTGAGTGCCTACCAAATGGTGATGTATTTAAAGGAGGGTTTTAATAAGTCAGTGAATAGGATGACCCACTCTGTGGCTATCCACCTCTTTCCCCAGCCATTCCATCACTCTATAACGGGCTTATGAACACAGTGGACGTAACAGCAGAGATATAGATTACGCAGTCTCAGCCACGGGAAGTTTCTCCCAACAGGGCCGACCTGGCCGCAACCACTGCCGAATCCCCAGTCCGCCAAAGATACGGACCAGTACAGAGTACTTAGCTCAGTATTATTCCCCGCGTGGTCAGCCCGGGGGCAGGTTGATTACATTTATCAGCTTCCATCATTGTCACGGCAGCTTTTTGTGCTTACCGTAGTAGACACTTACTCCGGATAAGGATTCGCCTTTCCTGCATGCAATGCTTCTGCAAATACTACCATCTACAGGCTTACACGGCGCCGCAGCCACATTCATGGTACTTTACGAGCATTAATTTGTCTCTTGACGTGAGGTCTCTCCGCTTGACAGATTGGAAATGGTGCAATGCATTACTGTTGACCATAGGCACACAGATCCCTCAAAATGGATTCATCTTGCCGAACGAAAACCCTGTATATGTTGAGAGCAATTTTCCGATTCCCCGTGTCACTAGCACCTGGCAAGCACCATTAAAACCTCGGCTTCTAAAACAAAATAAGATACCACTACACACCTACTAGGATAGCCAAGTCCAGAATGTGAACAACACGGAATGCTGCCGAGAATGTGGAAGAGCAGGAATTCGCGTTCATCGCTGGTGGGAGTGCAAAAACGCACAGCCAATCCGGGAGACTGCCTGGTGGCTTCTTACAAAACTAAACATACTCTCACCATAGTATCCAGCGATCACGACCCTGGGTGTTTACCAAGACGACTTTAAAACATAGCCGCACAAAAACCTGCGCACCTTTATAATAAGCAGTTTTATTCATAACTGTCAAGAGTTGGAAGCAATCAAGACCTCTTTCAGCAGGTAAGTGAACAAACTATGATACATGCAAACAATGTAACATTATTCGGGGACGAAAAGACATGAGCTATCAAGCCATGAAAAGACGGGAGGGAACTGTAAATGTCTATTAGGAAGTGAAATAAGCCGACCTGAAAAGGCTACATCGTGTATGATTCCAACCAAATGCGATGCAAGGTAGGCCAAAACTACGGAGAGAGTAAAACGGTCAGTAGTTGCCAGGGGCTGGGGGGAGGGGTAAATAGGCAGGACACAGGACTTTTAGGGCAGTGAAACTACTCTTTCTGATCCCACGATGATGGATACATGCCATTATACCTTTGTTCAAACCAGGAGAGTGCACAACACCAAGAGTGCGCTGCCATGTAAACTGTGGCTCCTGAGTGATTACAAAGTGTGAAAGTAGGTTCATCAGTTGTGATAAATGTGCCTCTGATGGGGGATGTTTCCAGCGGGGGAGACTGCATGCATGGCGGCAGGGTTTACAGAAAATGTCTGTGCATGCCCGTAAATTTTACGGAGATGGATGGAACTGGAGAGCATTATGCTAAGTGAAGTAAGCCAGGCGGTGAGGGACAAATACCATATGATCTCACCTTTAACTGGATCATAATCAACA